>BHFT01005236.1:0-64059 GCA_004320025.1 Laticauda laticaudata
ATGGCAAGTGTTTCTCTCCGTTTTATATCCTCTTTCCATCCGTTGGTGCTGTGTGACAGGGGCTTTACTTTTAGCAATCTTGCTCTTTAATCCCTTCAAATAATGTTATAGAACATTATTTCTTTTCATTTTTTTCCGCTGTCCTCATAAAATCCTTCAAAACTTTAACAAATCACCTTTTGTAAATCCGATATAGAAAATGTAGTCAGATCACTCTTTTGATTTATTTCTTATATTCCTTTTTATTATTAAGACAACTATTTTTCAGTATGATTCTTGTTTAAATCTATTTTCAAGTTTCAGTCTTCTCTGATAAAACATGTTCCTCTTTCATAGTTTCTTTTCAACACTATTTATAATGGCAAAAACTTGTAAAAGCATCTTCTTTATCCATTGTTCACAAATATCCTTCAATACATCCAGTGTTGAAGTATTTTGTATTCTGTATTACGATATCATATTTTGGTATTATTCTCCTTTGTAATATTTACTTACTTTTAGTTCCTTCTAGTGTCCAACCTTCAAGGTTCCATCCTAACATGTTTTTTAACAAGGCAAGACAATAGCATTTCCTTCCATGGAACAGTTTCTTATAATTAATTCAAAACCTGATTTCAAATCCATCTGAACCGTTCGTCTATTTTCCAAAATCAACATTCTAATCACCTATTTGCTATTTATTTCAAAACAAAACTTGTTTTTCCTTCTTTTTTAAAAAAATAAAGTTTTATTTGGTTTCCACACATACAAAATACAAGTAATACATCTTTTGTGAAAATAGCATGGTCGCGGGTTGAACTTCTTTTATACAGACATGAAACTCAATTTCATACTCTTTTTTGTATTCTATTCCATATCTTATACTAGTCTACATTTTCTATATAGTATTTCCCCTCTTTTAATTTTCTCAATTTTTTTTGATTATCGCATCTCAATTCAAATCATTATATTTATACTTTTGTCTATTCTGTTTCAATTTCATATTATTTTTTCTCATTAAACAATAAACAAATTTTCCTCCTGGAGTTGACTAATTTGGAGAACGACATCCCTTATATATTTTGAATTTCATCTATATAACTCTTATTTAAATTTCAAATATTACCTCAAGGTTATACCTTTCAATATAATACATTAATACATAACTTCAATCTAATTTTGCTGGTTACATTTCTTATATACACCCTATATCTTAAAACAAAAAAGATTCATAAGTATATGTAATTTATAAAACCCATCATTGTCCAATTCCAACTCAGTTCTTATCATTAATAATCATTAAAATCTTTACATCTTGTTAACACTTTCTTTTTCAATTAAATTATCATCACTTTCCCTTAAAGATAATATATAAATCTCCATAATAAATTTTCCCTTATTTATCTTCACATATGTTTTGTAAATTCATTAAGTATTCATTTTGTACATTTATATTATTTGACAAAGCCATCCACTGAATTACCGGTAGCTATTTTATCAAAACATTTAAATCATACATTGTTTCATATTTTTTAAAATTATTTATGATTTTCTAATAATAACAATATTATCTTATTGTTACCTTTGAGTAATCCCCTATTTCCATATGAAATTCTTCACCCATTTATCTCTAAAAATAGGCCCTGTTTCTCTCTACTTTGTTTCCTTTATAACTTCTCTTCCTTTCTTTCTTTCCCTCTCTTTCTTCTCCCTCCCCTTTTTAGCCCCTGTCTCTCTACTTCTGATGCTCTCTTTCTGTTGCATTCTGATTTTATACTTATTTTTCATTCTATTATATTTTTTTTTTGGAATTGTTTTTCCCAATCTTACAATTTCCATTCTCTTTCCCCTTCTTTCCTTTTTCCCCCCACCTAAGATTAATTATTCATAAAGATGGCTTCTTCTTTGTTGCAATCTTTTTGTTCTGCAGTTATTTCTTTTGGTTTCTCATATTCCAAACCTCCATTTCTAGAAACTGAAATTACAAAGCCAACAAGAACCTCTCCTTCTTGTGCATCTTTCTTTTACTTTTTAAGTTCCATTTTAGTTCTTCAAAAAGTTGGAGCCATTTTAAACAGTTTTAAACCACCACCCAATCGATTTTAGTCAATTCAATATACAATAACCCAAAAATCCAGAGATCATCAAGTAATCCAAATAGTCCCAAATTATTTCTTCTTATTTCTTTTTTCACTTCTTACCTGGGTTGTTTTGCAATTTTCAGTTAAATGATTCTTTTGGAAGTTTTTGTTGAGATTTGTGCATGTAAGTGCTTTTTAATTCCAGGGCATCTCCTCCCTTTCCAGATCCTGCCCGTTTTATTCTTTTTCTCTCCTTTTCCTGTTTTCAAAGCTTTTGATTATCCAGAGAATCTTTATTATCCCTTTGACTTTTTATTTTTCAGCATTAAATACCTATTAATGTCAAAGTGGATTTTTTCCAGTTTCTTGCTTAAGTCTCTTAGCTGTCAGCTAGGAAATGGAGGGAAAAAAACAAATCTTTCCTCTTTTCTCCCTCTTCCGCAGCTTAAAAATCTTCTTAGGGACACAATGTTATTGTTTTTTTATAGTTTCTATTCCAGGGTACCTTATTGTTGCTTTTGCTGTTTGCCCGAGTCCAATCCCAAACTTCTCTAACTTTCTCTTCTTATATTCCTCCTGCACATTCTTTTCCGGTCGAGTTCTTCTTTGTGGTGGCCATTTCTGACCACTGCTACAACCACCTTCAGGTAAGGGAGTTATGGCCAGCTGGGGAGGAGAGATCCGGCTCTCCTCAACCCTGCAGACAGTCTCCCCCCCTCTCACCATCTCTACAGGGTGGCTTAGCCCCCAAACCAGCTGGCTCAGGGCGTTCCAGTAGCAAGCACAGATCGAAGCCTCGCAGAAACGAGATTTTGGTCTGTCACCGAAGAAGCTCAAACCAGAAGTCCTAAAACTTGTTTTTCCTTCTTAAACTTACATTTAAAACTTCTTTCATTAAGGATTGAGGGAAACTCACATCATATGTTATAAAAAATGTGTCATTCCAAAAATTCTTAATAATAAAAAAGCATTTCTGTAAGTGATTAAGAAATCAAACTCTGCAAACTTTGCACTTATGTAGGCTACATTACATCTGTGAGTTTGATTGAAATCCTTCAACTCAAAAATCAATCACAAAAAGCCTCAGTTCCTCCAGTCTATTTCTGAGGAGCAGAGTACAATTTTGATCTCATGATCTTTCCTTTTTCCAGAGAGACAGAATTCACCATCTAGCCATTGATTGCCAGTGCAATGCCATCCCTACTCCTTCAGAGATGTCTAGTTTGCCATTCATCCTCTGGAAGTAGACTACATGCCTTCAGAAAGCTTCACTTGACCTAGAATTAATTTAACTAGTTCTCAGTATGCTACTACAATATATACTGTGACTGGCCAATTTGTTCAGTTATCTAACAATTTAATATTAATTTAGTAATTTAATATTAGATGTTTGGCTGAAAACATGTAAACAATATATGAACTCAAACTATCTTTTTCATTTTTCACATCTTCCACAAACAGAACTGTAGTGTTTGTCTATCTGGTCCCTGCTCCTTTAAAAAAAAAGTATTCTCTTATCTGTCTTGTCCTATTGGTCCTGATATTCCTTTAACTCCCTAGACCTTCGTCATAAATATTCCCAAAATTTTATTTGTTTCTTAGCTTGCTTATTTGCCATAAGAAGAAAAATCTGCAGAAGATTTGAGACTACAGGATAGCAAAACTATTAAACAAAAAAGATGGAACTGAGAGGGGGTGATTAAGAGCCATTTATGCATGTTGACAGATTTAGTGCATATCTGAATGTTTTCCAGCCTTAATTAGACAGCCAAGATTTGCAATCATCTCTTAAATCACTAATTCAAATACATAGAGGGATGTGATTTAGATGGATACTATTTTCCCAGTGTAAACACAAACTTACACTCCTTACTGGAGATCCCTTAAATTTTGTGCAGTTTTTTTTTTAATCTGCACTGCTGAGACTATTTCTCAGGTCAAATGGTTGCCCAACCAATATTACATTTTTTTCAATTTATGATGCAATTATTGGCCTAAAAGATGTAGTTATGTTAATTTAGAATACAGGATATTCAGAAATATAGTTTGATTAGAAATGATTTACAAATAAATGCCCTGTAAAAAAAAGAAAGCTGGATAGCTGGATGTGTGGGTAAGGAGGTAAGGAAATAGATTGAAAATGTGAAAAGAAAGTGCCATCATTGTGTTTCCAAACTGTATCTTTTCCATTTTCCAGTTGTGACAGACACATCTGCTTTTTTGCCTTACTCTCAGGATGGCTTGAGAATCCCTGTCAATTTTCTCTGTTATGTTTGTTTGTTTATTTTAGTGTATGTTCTTGATGAAGATAGAGAAGGTACCTCTGATGGGATCATTTTCTTCTGCAGATTTTATATTATTCTGCTGTTTTCAAGGCTTCCCATTCTTTACACAAAAAAGAACTCATAGGAAGATTTCTGCCCTAAAAACTTTCTTTAGAATTTAATTGAAACTACATAGCCCATACTCCACTGGGCTAACGTTTCAGACGCATTTCCTTACATAAACTGACAAGTGGCTAGTAGTATTGAAGCAGCCATAACTTCCCCAAATTTAATTCCTTCACAAATTTTAGGCAAGTTTTTGTTAATTTTAGACTCTATTTGAGATTTCTTGGTTCAAATCTGTTGACCTATGGTGTACTATGTTGCCTAACAAAAGGTCATGATGAGAATTTTAGTAGTTTATAGATATAAGAAGCCAGGGAGATTACAAATCACGAAGAGGAAATTAAACAATGAAAAACAACATACCTATCTGACCATCTGACTTGACCATTTCAAAGCTAAATGAATGCAATATCATGCTTCACCCATCAGAATTTCACCAAAATTCTTTTCCTCCTGAAAACAGGTTTGAAAAACAAATTATCTTCCACCAGGATCAGTGGATATAGAAAGTATATAAAGGTAAAGGTTCCCCTCACACATACATGCTAGATATTTCTGGCTCTAGGGGGTGGTGCTCATCTCCATTACAAAGCCAAAGAGCCAGCGCTGCCCAAAGACATCTCTGTGGTCAAGTAGCTGGCATGACTAAATGCCGAAGGTGCATGGAATGTTGTTACCTTCCCACCAAAGTGTTCCCTATTTTTCTATTTGCATTTTTACATGTTTTCGAACTGCTGGGTTGGCAGAAGCTGGGACAAATAATAGGAGCTCACTCTAATAGGAGCACTCTGTTATGCGGTGCTAGGGATTCAAACTGCCGAACTGCCAACCTTTCTTATCAACAAGCTCAGCATCTTAGTCACTGAGCCACCACATCCCTATCTAGAAAGTTCTTTTCCATATAGAAAGTCCCTATATAGAAAGTCTATGCACATCTGTTAAAATGCTAGGTTCCTGAGATACAAAAAAATCAGATAAATCACTTCAGAATGTGTTCTACCTTTAACATAAGCTGTTACAATTCAATTGAAAAAGAAACAAAAATCTTCTGGGGGGAAATAGTAAACAAAGTACAATATGGTTGCATAAAGATTAATATTTTTGAATATTCTTTAAATTAATATTTTTGAAACATCTTTTGATTTTATGATTGTATTTGGTCTGTTGAAGTAGGAGCTTATCAGAATGGAACATTTTGCCTTGGGAATCCTTGCAAAAGTGCTCCAAATCTGTTACACTGCAAGAACCTCACTTGTGCACAGCTCTCTTCAGCTCACCCCCCAGATTTTCAATTGGATTAATGTCTGGAGTCTGGCTGGGCTATTCCAAAACGTTCATCTTCTTCTGGTAAAGCCATTCTATTGTTGATTTGGAGGTATGCTTTGAATTGTTGTGTTGAAAAGTGAAATACCTCTTCACCTTCAGCGTTTTAGTGGCGGTTTGAAGGTTTCATGCCAAAATTGACTGATATTTCAAGTTTCCTCCACCTTGATTAAAGCCTCAGTTGCAGCTGAAGAAAAACAGCTCTAAATCATAATGCTGTTACACAATGTTTCACTGTAGGTATGGTGTACTTTGGTGATGCTCAGTGTTTTTGTGCCAAACACACTTTTGGAATTATGGCCAAAAGGTTCGGTGTTGATCTTATCAGACCATAACATATTTTCCTTCCATACTTTTGTCAGATTTGGTGTAGCTTTTGGCAAAATATAGTTAGGCTTGGACATTTTTGTTTGTTTCCATTTTGCCACCCACTCCACAACCCAGAAATACAAAGAATACAGGAAACTGGTGTCATAAGTAACATAACCAGTACAGAAATTCCTGCAGCTTTTTAAATGTTGCTTTAGATCTTTTGGCACCATCAGACAAGTTCTCTTCTTGTTTTCATCAATTTTGGTGGGACATCCAGTTCTTGGTAATGTCACTGTTGTGCCATATTTTCTCTACTTCTTCACGACTGTCTTCACTGTGTTCCATGGTTTATCCTGACTTTATTCCAACAATGAGATGCCTTTGATCCTTTGTAAGACCATGGCTTTTGCTGCAACAGGCAACCCAATAAATGTCAGAAAAATTCTACTATAACAGCTGAACTTAATGTGGGCTTGGTCAGAGTCACTAATTGATGGTGGGTATGTTCTGACGTCAGTTGTCAGTTTGAATGTGATTGGTTAATTATTGGTTGATGCAGCCACATTGTTTTCTAGTTTCTTTTTTTATTTTCTCCATTTAAGACTTGTTCTTCAATTGAATTTTATAGCTTATAAATTATGCTAAAGGTGAAAAGAATTCTGATTGTTACATTTTAAAAGCCTGGAATTTTAATGGGGTGTTGTGTGAAGGCTTTCTATATCCACTGTGTTTCAAAAGAAGGAAAGAGCAAAATGGAAAGAGGAAAGGAGAGGACATCTAAATTGTCCCTGCCCCCATTCTTCTTGAGATTATTCTAAACAAAGAAATAAAGATCTAGTTATGAAGCTCCATTGCCCTGTCTAATTTTCTTAATTCCTTTGGGTCCATCATTAGCCAACAAATATAGAGAAAAGCAAGTACCTTCAAGGCAGAGCTCTAGATTTTGAATAAAAGGAGAGTTTCCCCCCCCACCAGTTAAATAACCAAAGTAACTGCTAATTTATGGTTTAACAAATGTGTACAGTGTAAAATGAATATGAATAATCTGTCAAGTGTATTTGCTTGAAAGATGGAGTATAAAAAGATAATGAAACCTCCACACTTATCTTCCATTCCTCGATGCTAATTCATCATGTTAAATTAGCTTGGATATTGCCACAAGATGTTGCACATTATTCTTGCAAGTTCAGATAACTGATATTTTAAAATGTAATCTGTGCTAAGCATTCCGTGCAATTTGAAGGCTTGTTTTTTTTATATAAAAACTAACATATTCAAAAAGTAGCATTGAGAATGCATTTCTTCTTCCTTTGAGCTTCGATGTAAACCTGAATATGACAAGAAAAAGGAGCTAGTTGGTTATTAAAGCTATTAATCCATGAACATTGTCTGGTTGCTCTTATAATTTACAGAGCATTTCAGCCATTTTAAAGGTCTTCTCCAGGTTGACTGCACTATACAGTATGTCAGCTAGAACCAAGAAAACCAGAATTTATTTTTCACATCTTCCTACTTATTCTACTTTTTTTACGTTAACTGGTTGCAAGAGATGTAAGAAAAAAACAGACTTCTCTTATCAGCTACAGTCACCTCCTCATCATGACTGTGTGCCTTCAGAATTATCCCAATTCTGTTATTTCTGAGATCTGCACTAAAATTGAAGAAAAAGCTTAAACTTGAATATTTTATCTTCAGAAATCAAACAAAATGATCTGATAGAAAGTAAGTATGATTGAGATTAGAAATTTTGCAGAGCATTCTTCCATAAATGCTTTCTCATAATGCCACTGTATTTTGCCTGAGGAGTAACTTAGATTTGGTATGTCTTTGTGGAAAACCTAATGCTATAAATTAAAGCCTATATGGAAACCTTATCCAATGTAACATGCACAAACTGAAAAATGCATTCATCTTATTCAAATCCAGTACTTTTTATTTCCTTCAAGAATAATTTATTGTTTCTTGCCTAGGAAGAACTTCCAAATTCACTGTGGATGGTTCACTTGAAATACATTGTTAGTAGCAGCCATGAAATGCTACTAAAATTTTACCTCAAGCTACTCTGCGTCATTTCTGTTTCTTCCAAATTTAATAGGGAGAAAATCTATCTATGTAGTCATTAAGAGTCAGTTCCAACTAGATAGCACAAAATCAATCTATTAGAAAACTTAATAATGAAGAACAGAACAAGTCATACATAAAATATTGTTTGGCTTTTCGTAATATGATTTAGCAGCTACTAAGGTTCTTAATAATATTTATCTTCCTTTTGTATTGAAGGCTCAATTAATTTGCATGGCAGGAACAAGATGATAATCTTTTCTAGACATCTTGGAAGAGACAGTTTTTATTTTCCATAATGCTCCCCATATTACAAAACATTGGAGAAAATTTAAAATGGTAGTCCATAAATTCTCATTAAATAATAATAGATTATTTGATCATATTTATTAATCGACTTCAAAGATTGGTAATTTAAGATGTTAAAATATTAGTGTACATGCCCTCTCAAATGTAACATGGACAATATACCTAAATAAACAACACAAATAAGGAAGCATCACTTAATATACATTTCCAGTAGATTTCCAGATCTGATTTGTTGAAGCAGAAATTTCAGTGTTACTCAAATGCAGGATGTCCTGGTTCTATTTCCAGCCTTTATAATTGGTGATAAAAGAATGAAACAGTCAGCAAATAATATATATGCAATTGTCAGAATTTGGAAATGGCTTGTTAGATATAATCTGCAATAAGATTGAGTGATCTTTCATCACTTAATGTAATTCACAATATTGTTGTGTAGAATCTTTATATCATGTCAGTTTTAAGAAAGAAATGGTGCAAACTAGCCAGATATTGTACAATATACTGGAAATTTCTATGTATTTACTATCAAATAAATGAATTAAAGACAATATGTTTCTTTATCCCTCCTGAAACCACCACAGCTACAAGCAGGGATTCTGTTTATATGTTATAGTGAATAATTAGATCATAAATATCACCGCTTATATTTATGATTGTAGAGATGCCCAAATTGCAAAAAGAAATTTGCAAAATAAGATTATTACAGTTCATTTCTATATGATTACTATTGTTTACTTCCAATAAGGGAGCATTAGTCAGTTAGAGTAACCATGCTTTGATTCCATATTCCAGAGTAGTAGTAATTATTGGATCATGCCTGTGTTGAAACTGATAAAAAGATTTATTGATTGATTGATTTTCTACATCACCATCTCACCTAAGGGTCCCTTGGCAGCTAACAAAAAACCATAAAATAATATTAAAAATGACTAAAAGCACAGTTGAAACCAGAGTTGAAAAACAAGTAAAGCCCCTGTCACACTGCACCAACGGATGGAAAGAGGATGTAAAACGGAGAAAAACACTTTCCATCCGTACGCGATGCTTCCGTTTCTGTACTCACTGCCTCCGTTTTGCTTCCTCTCCATTCCGTCCAGCATCTGGCTATTGACATTTCATTCCGCTCAGAAGGTTTTGAGCTGCTCAAAACTTTTCAGCGGAAAATGTATTCAACGCCGTCCGTCCTGGCATCTGCTAGGCATATGGGAGACATCCGTTCTGCATCCGTTACACATCCGCTATATCCGCTAGGCATCCGCTGTGCATCCGCGCAACTCGTATCTGTTCCAGCAGGTAAAAACGGACGCAGGGAGGAAGTCTGGAATGGATGTTGGAGCATTAGTTAGCACAGACGTAGAAAGGATGAAAGACGGCATGGCAGCTTCGCAAAGAAAGCTTTTAAAACGGAAAAAAACATTCGCAGAGGGGGACCTATCTAGATAATTAAGGATGTCTAGAGGATGGCCTAGAGGATGCAAAAGCGCGACACATAGATGAAAAACTATATTACCTATAAAAAGGGGGAGGGAACTCACCTGGATCTCACTTTCAGCCCAGCAAGCCCAGCTGGGCAGACCTCTGCAGCCTTCATCTGCCTCTTCCTCTTCCACAGCATCCAGTCATGTCCACCATGGATCGTAACAAACTCCTTTGGACCCACCATCATTTCTGCAACAGTGCCGGAAGCCCATCTTACAGGCTCTGTGAACTCTACTACGGAAAAAAGCAGGCAGCCAAGAAGCCGTCTGGTCCAAAGATGGACTTGGGTGAAGAAGAGCAGAGTACGACTGACTTACAACAAGGCTGATGGTGGGCTGAGGAACGAAGACACTTTATGCATTCCAAGAACTTCATGAGGATGCCTCCAGCCATTGTTTGACGAAGTTGTGGAGCGGCTGACAACCAGGTTAAACAAGCAGGGCACCAACTTCCGGCCAGCCTGGACCCTGGGCTCAAGGTGCGCACTGGACTCTGCCGCCACCTGGCTCAGGGAACACCTACAGAGCATGCAGTACAGCTGGACGGGTGCCACACAACACCATCAACATTTAGTAGGTTCAAGAGAAAGTGGTGCAGGCCATCATCTTAAGAATACATGGAGAGCTCCTCCAGTGCCCACCACCTGAACAAGGCTGGAAGAAAGTTGGCAGAGCAGTGTATCAGAGGTGGAACTTCCCACACACCGTTGAGCCATAGATGGCAAGCATTGTGGCCTGCAAAGCTCCAGCCAAGTTGGGTTCCACTTTATTTCAACTACAAGGGCTTCTTCAGCATCGTCCTCTTCGCCATGGGTCGATATGACTACAAGTTTCATGTACAACATCATTTGCCTTTCAGGCAACGGCTCATGTTTTAGATCCCAGGTATACAAAACGCCAGTGACCTCAAGGAGGCTGGAAAAGGCAACGCTCATTCATGGGCTTTCCAGATCCAGAACCCCCTGCCCAAATCGACAAAGCAAGATGTGCCCTACTCATCGTGGGGGCGATGACGCTTCTCCCTTAGAACCTACCCTCATGAAGCCCTGCACGTTTCCAGATGCCTCACCCGTGAAGAGAAGGATCTTCAATACAGTGTCCAGGGCAAGGCGGTGGTGGACAATGCCCTTTGCATCCTGGCCAACAGGTTTGCAGGTACTTTCTCAACCACCATGCAGCATCGCCACAGACCGTGAGGAGGATCATGGAAGCTTGCTGCATCCTGCACCAATCTTCGATGCGGCACCCGCTACCCAGTCTTGCACAACAGGCTCGTGGACCTCCAAACAAGGCAATGTGGAACATGGAGCCTGGGGATGGAGGCAGGCAAAACCTGATAGGACACTGAGGATGTGCAAAGGCCCCAACAGAGCCTCACTGAAGGGTAAGAAGAAAACAGCACAACCTCCTGAAAACACTGGTGCAACTCCCCAGCATGGAGCAGCTGGCAGTTGGTAAGACTGGATGGTAGATGTGATTAATGGATGCTTCTTTAGCCTGGTCTCATCACACGGATGAGATTGGGCATGTATGTTGGGTGGGTCTACAATGAACCAGGCATTTAATACCAGAAGTTGTGTTTTTATGTTGACATTGTGGATCAATGATTACATTAGTATTGATAATAAGGGCGCATAGGTGTGGCACCTGGGAGAGGTGGACCATTACATCCCACTATGCTTGCACTGGAGGTTTATCTATCCCCACAGCTATCTTCAACCCATCCCACAGCTATTCTTAACCCATTCCCAAAGGTATCCCTGCCATCCCACAGCATATCCTTACCCATCCCAAAGGTATTCCCTGCCCAATCCCACTGCTATCCTTACCCATTCCCACAAGCATGCAAAGGCTTTAAACCATTTTCTAAAAGTGTTCCACCAAGACTTTATTTAAAAAAAAATAAATGAAAGCAGTGTGTGAAGCAAGATAAACTTTATTAATAACAAGCTGTAAAAGAAAAATGACCCAAGTCAAGGTCAAATACAGTCTACAGGTAGCCACCCAGTCTTGCTGGCTGTGGAGGTGGTGGTGCTGGTGAGTTGCTGGTCGGAAGGCACCACTGGGGTGCCGTTGCGCCTGAGAGGACAACCAGGTGACGGTGTTGAGAAAGCTCTCAGACAGCTGGCGCAGACCCGTGATGTCTGAAGAGCTTCTTCCTCCATGCCATGGGTTAGTCAGCCCCAGTACTGAGGACAGATGTACTGAGGGCCAGGCGGCTGTGGGTGGAGAAGGAGCAGTGTAGTGGGGCTGTCTGGTCTGCAGCATGGGTGAGGACTGGCTTTGGGTGTGGCATCTGTGCATGGGTGGCATCGGTGGCTTCTAGTGGCATCAGTGTCGTTGGGGTGGCATTTCGGTGGCAATCAGTGGAACCCGAGTGGCAACAAGGTTTGTCGTCCAATGACCTGTGCCTGGACTGGGAAGGGCTGCTGCCTGTGCTGCTGAGCTCCTGGTAGCTATAGCCCTGGTAGGCGAGGTCCTGTGAAAGCCTTGGAATGGGCAGGGACATCACCTTGGGGTGGAGGAGCAGACCATGACTGGCATGGAGCAGTTCCTCTGGGTCTGGATTGGTTGTGAAGCAGCTGGTGATCCTTCCTTTCACCACCTGGTACTGGGGTTCGCCATGTCCGTGAGGGTCTGCGTTCACATAGGTTGAAGAAGGGCTTGCCGGTTGGAGGATGAGGAGTCTGGTGCCCTGGACCAAGCTGAGAGAGGAGATCTATGCTGCTCCGGATTGGTATCCCTGATTTCCCAAAAAGGACAGTGTAGCTCTGCCCCTCCTGTCTGGCTCTCTGCCTTTCTGTGAGGTACGATCTGGAGGTGGATGCAGGTAGGGCTGTGGTGGATGTGACCGTGTCTCCTTTCTCCCACTGCACCAGGGAGTCTCCATGTACTCCACATGGTTAAAACAGCTGTCCGCGGGTTCTCCACCGTGGGACGGCTCCACAGAAAGCTGCCTGAGACAGGAACTGACTCTTGCGCCAGAAGTAGGACTGGCTCTCAGCAGGCTGCCGGAGAGACAGGGTCGTGAGAGGGGCTGCTGCTGCTCCTCGGGGCGGATCTCACCCTCCAGAAAGCTGCACCTAGCCATGACGTAGGTCTCTCTGTCCGTTAGCTTAAACCATGGGCCTGGCCAAGATTTCTTTGAGTGTTGCAGCTTCCCGTACCAGGTGTGCATGTGCTTCCACCAGCCAAGGAGCATATCCGATGTTTAGCCCAGACTCTCCACCTTCTCTCTCCAAAGCAGCCTGCTCCCTTTTTGGTCCTGAGAGCCTGTGTCCTTCCGCCACAGATAGTCATTCTCTTCTCCAGCCACTCCAGCACCTCATCCTTCGTGTTTCCTCCTCAATGGAGTATTGCCTCCTCTCCCGATCATGCGTTCTGCCTCTCCTCCCTGCGTTGGCTAGGCCATATGGGCCCTCATCAGAGGGGCTTCGAGGTTGTAGGGCTGGTCCTCCACACCAGCAGCAGCTGAGCAGCAGCAGGATCATCATCATCATCATCAGCAGCAGCAGCAGCAGCAGCAAGCACAGCAGGATCAGCAAGGCAGCAGCAGCAGCAGCTGCAGCACCAGCAGGACCAGGACCACCGAGCAGGACCTAGGAGCACGAGCAGGACCAGCAGGACGAGCAGGATGAGCAAGACAGGAGACGAGCAGGATGAGCAAGTCCAGTGAGCACGAGCAGGTACAAGCAGGACCAGCAGACAAGGAGCAGCTTCAGCCAGAGTAAGCACCAGCAAAAGCACCACTCATGGCAGGCAGCGATCCAGAGAGTAAAGCACGAGCAGAAGCACCCACCGCCCTAAGCATCATCATCAGCTCCTCCAGAAGCAGAAGCAGCCAGAAGCCCCAGCCGCCAGAAGAGCGAGCCCGTGCTCCAGAAGCCCAGCAGCGAGCAGGACTTGAGGGCCAGGGGGTGGGAGGGGGCCCTGTCCCTCTTGCCAGGGCTGGCAGCAGATGGCTGAGGCTTTCTCTCTTCCCCATGGTTGTTGGGGTTGTGTGCTGGCAGGAGGCTGGCAGGGAGGCAGGAGGCAGGCACCAAGGCTGTGCCAGGCAGGCATCCACCAAGGCTGGCAGGCAGCAGCCACCAAGAGGCTGGCAGGACAGCAAAGGCTGGCAGGGAGGCTGCAGGATGACAGGCAGCAGGCAGGCAGGCATGCAGGCAGGGCAGGCTGGCAAGGCACTCGATGTGTCTGGATGCAGGTCTTTCCTCTGAATGGTTACCTACTTCCAAGCTGCTTCCCTTTATATCCACGGGGCTGATGCAATAAATCCCCCCCGCATGCGCAGTGAACGCTCTTCATCCGCTAGGCTTCCGCTGTGCGTCCACTAGGCTTCCGCTCTGCATCTGCTTCATCCACTGTGCATCCGCTGTGCATCCGCTTCATCTGCTCGGCGTCCGTTCTGCATCCGCTCTTTCCGTTCCGCGTCTGCTTTGCTGAGGTCCCCCGGAAGCCTAGCGGATGTGCCATCCGCTCTCATCCGCTCCCATCTGCTAGGCTTCCACTCTGCATCCATTTTCCATCCGCCCTGCGTCTTCCCCCCGTCCATTCCTTTCCGTGTTATCCGCTCTGGTTATGCAAATTTTTGCCCCTTTTTAGAGCAGATAACAACAGATGGAACATTTTGCTCGTCCTCTGTGTCCTTTTTACAAACGTTTTGCATCAGTTGGGCAGTGTGACAGGGCCTTAAAATGTTAAAAAAATCAAAGTTCAGAAATTTATAAGACTAAAAAGTTAATAAGACAGAGGGAGTACATTCAAGATAATTTGGATTGTTGCTTAAACTCAGGAAAACTTTGACCTGACATAAAGCTGCTTCTTCTATCAATACTATTATTTGCAGGCTTTCATAAAAAGCATCAAAATGTGCTAGAATTCATTTATTAGTGTAACCATGCATTGTTTTATTTGTTTTAAATATTCTAAGATGCATTTCATATAGTATTATAGGGAGTTTTATTAGTTCCAGTAGAAGAGTGCTGTGGTGATGCTACCTTTTATTTGGATATGCAACAGAGGTTAACAACATGATATTTGCAGCTGTTTGGATACCCATAGCTTTTCTAGATAGAATCTTCCATCCCAAGTCTCCAAATTAAATTTAATCATGCAGAATCAATGAAATTGCCAACATTTCAGGAGCTTTGAAATCTTGTACGATTTTATACAATTTTGTGAAGTTCTCTATGTAAGAATATTCCCCATTGCTATTTTATAAATTGCAGTGATACACTGCAAGTGATACTTGTGTATCACATACCCATCACTGCAACTTTATAATATAGCATGAAAACCTGATGTTTATACAAGTTTTTGACTAAAACATGCACTTATCCCTTTCCAGGGGCTATTAGGAGTTAAAAATATTTCCAGGTCATTAAGTTACCTGTGTTCTTGAAACAGCATTCACCTTTCAGTGGCAAGTATAACTGTTTATATTATCATCAAAAGTCAGGTTTAGTTGTTAACCAACATTTAAGAGTCTGGTACAATTTTCAAAGTGCATGCAAACTTTACTGCCATTAACAGCAGTACATTTAAATCTCCAGAAAAGAAGGATTTCAAATCAGAGACTGTGGATTTTATTATTTTCAAAAACTCTTCTTTTTAAATCCTAAGGACATTAACATTTTGGAAACATGGCAAAGCTTAATATTGTGGGCAACTTAAAGAAAATATTTGGTGACATGACAATGTCATCCAGATTCATGTTTTCTTTAAAAATATATATTTTTAATTTGGTTTGACCTCTTTGCTCTGCCATCTGTTTGGGTTTTGCCATGCATCCATCTCTTTTTCACTTGGTCACTTTAGTAGCAGCTGTCAGGAAAAATCAGCCAGGAAGGACATCCCCTGCATTAGTGCTTGCCAAAATGTGTGTATGCTTCTATTGGAAAGAATATTAGAATTCAGCCAGGATTGGTTATATATTATTGTGAAACATTTGTTTGCAATAGTATACCAAAATGTAAAATAGATGTCATCTTTCACAGATGAGATGAGATAGACAATGCAGAAATACGATATACAAACAAACAAAACACAATATATTGAAAAGACCCAGGCTGCATTTGCTTAGTGATAGATCACAATCTAGTTTGTTTCCTAAAAGAGATTTCTGTTTCAATAATCTCAGGACAAAACACAAAGGAAAAACAATCCCATAATCTGGAGGGTTCAATAAACATACAATATATTCAAATATATTTTTGCTCAAATGCCTAGAAATTTGCAATATCATAAAAATACATTCTCACCCTTGTGTACTAGCCCTACTCCTAATCTGCAACTGTTCATAGCATCTTCTAATGTTATATAATTATTAAAGGAGAGGATGCTGTTTAGAAAAATAAGCAGTAACTCTAATTCAGCATGATAAACATGGTTTACTACATAACAATTCAAAATTGGTAATTTGTGAGCTCAGTATTCTAAACTCTTTGGATTGACCTCCCTTTTTTTAACATTCAATTTTTTTTATTGTAAGCTTTTGTCATTTATATAAAATACAGAAAGTGTATTCTTTTTTTAAAAAAAAAGCTGTTTCAAACTGATTAAAAAAAAAAAACACAGAATTCCAGTCTCGGGGGTAAGTGATTTTGAGAAGCTTCATCTGAAGTACATCTGGCATAATCAGGCTCTTGACCAGATGAAATTAGGCCCTAGCATTAATAAAAGACCCAGCCAATTATAGTGGCAGTTGATAATGCCTGTCATTGTAATGGTGGTTCTTTACCACCATTATCACCTGATTAGTGTAATACTAGAATTTAGAGACATTCTTGAAAACTAGAATGGTAATTGTAACTATCATCTGTCTTGTCTGTATCTATCTTCCATATCAATGGGCTATCCAGGACCCTAGCATTTCTCCCACCATGACAGTTCTGATCTGTTCTGTTGCACTTGTTTAAGTCTGAGCTTCCAATTTCAAGTCTTGGAGAACTAAGTCTGAAGCTCAGTTTAAGTCTGAGCTTCCAATTTCAAGTCTTGGAGAACTAAATAATAAACACAAAATTTGAGCATAATGAAAAGCTATGGTACTTATCTAGTCTTTCCTAGCAAGCACATTATAAGTGCCAATCTAATTGAAATCTAGTTATGACAGTCCCTCAGGATAGTTCTAGAATAAAATTACAAGATATCTGTAATTATTAATTTGGGATCAGTTATCTAATGATAACTGTATTACATACCTAGCACATAAATAGTAGTTCAACTTCGATCTCTTCTCTCTCCCTGCATCTATTATCCAAAAGAGGGGGGGAAATGAACACACAGTACTTATCTAGGAATGTGAAAAACTGTGATACATTAATTGTTTGAAAATCTAAAAAAAGGTATACAAGGCAGAATATGGGGTGGGTGTAACAAACCATAGTTCTACATATTCTATATACAAGTAGACTTTGATTTACAACTGATTACTTAGCAACCATTCAGAATTAATACAGATCTTGTTAGCCCCCAAAACATAAGAAGTTCATTTGTTTCCCCTCACTTATAGACAGAAATCTTGCCTATTTGCATCATTAAGGTTATATTGTGAAAACTTCTTGTAAGCAGCTGATTTTGATCCTCTTCTTCCCAACCAAGCTATCTAATCCACGGGTGTCAAACTTGTGATGTCACATTGCCGTCATGTGACATTTTGCAAAGTTTTCCCCCTTTGTGAAGGTGGGGTGGGTGGCCTGCACATGACACATCTGGCCCACAGGCCACCATTTGACACCCCTGATCTAAACTTTGCTGTCTCTTATTCCTCTGGAATACACTCCCTCCTTCCTGGGAAATACATTGCACCGTAAACTCCCCCCAAAAACTACTTCCAACCTGGTTTCAAAGTTCTGATGTCATCCACCTGCAGTCACATGACCACATTCTCAGAAACTGTGCAGTCACATGACTGTGATTTACAATGGTTTTCTGCTTGCTTTACAACCATCACTACTTATGATCATTGTCAGGCTCAATTAAGGTCATAAGTCAAGGACTACTTGTATTACTATTTAACTTAATGAAACATATATGTAAGGATAAATTTTAAAAATCGTAAGTATTTAATCTGATTCCCATCACTTTGCAATGTATTTCTTTTCCTAAGATCCATGTGATGAAAGGATATGCAATTATCCCTATTTAAGCCACAAGTGCATGACAGATTTTGACAGTAATTGCGACACTGATTGGTGTGCTAGTCTATTAGTCACTGTCAAGAATAGTCATGAGAATTGAAAGTTCTATATAGTTATATGGTTACAATTATTTGTAATTAAATTTCCTATTGTTCATGGGAGAGCATCTCTGGATATTCTCTCCCAGTTATTGATGTATAGGGCTCATGGATCTCTGTGGTGGATTATCATAATTCACTTACATGATAATGCAAATATACATTTTTTTAAAAAAAATTGCATCAAAGCCAGGTGTCTGTTCTCTTTGTTAGGCATTATAAGTATGTTGCGGATGATTGGAGAGAGGATAGTTAGCAGAGGTGTCATCCTCCATGTTTCATTACCCAACTAGGTAATATCATCAGTGCAAGTGAGTATGGGGGTTTTGTTCCCTGTTTAGAGTAGTGTGCCATGGGTTCTAATGAGGGTGTGATCTTCTCCTTGGTACTTCCTTGATTAGGATATTGTTTTCTGCTTGATTGATTTTATTATCAATTATTTTAATAAGTAGTACATTGCCCACATGATGCAGAAATCCTCTCAACTTTTTATTATAGAAATACTCGCTCTATATCCATGCTTCACTAAGAAACTGTGATTGGGCTTAGTTTTTGGGGAGGAAAATAAAGGGGGAAATTATGCCCCTGCCTACCAGAATCCCTTGGTATTCATCTGGCTCACATCCTGTCACTGTGTGAGAAAGTTGAGGGCTGTTTGGAAACTGAAGCAGTATTTGCTGCGTGAGCAAGAAGGAGAGAGCAAGGAGCCTGGGCATGGCTTAGCTAGTTGCTGCTGTGAAACTAAAATTGAAACTGAAACTCCTCTCCTCTGCTTGTGTTTTGCATTTGGAAGATATTTCTTTTCAGGTGTGGAGAGGAATAGAACTCCTTAGCATCACAGCATGTTAATAATAATATACAAAATACTAATATTCTGATGGTCATTTCGAAAAATCCTTTCTTAGTGAGCACCTAGAAGCCAAGGGGAACATATGTGCCTTATTTCAAGTTTGTAGGCTTTATGTGAGATTTTGTGATGATGCATGAATGGTATTTCGCTTTTATATATATAGATTATTTTTATTATATTTGTAAAACTTATTATTTACAGAAATAATTATACACTGGCTTGGCTTCTTTTCTTTCTTCTGGTCAGTCACCAAGCTACCTTCAGAATCTTAATATTAATATGTGACCCTATTCAGAAAACAGTGCAGTGGTACCTTGATATCGTCTGGGATTTGTCCTGGGAGGCTCAATGAGTACTAAAAACAACAAATACCAAGCAAACCATATGACTTACAATGTGGTTCTTTATCCCAGAAGAAGTATTGAGTCATAAGGCAACTGACAACAGCAAGTTCTGCCTTGGACATTGAGTACCAGGAGAAAGATGAGTATCGGGACAAGATTTTTGCTTCAGAGTGTGTCAAGTGCCAAATTCGACAAATTTTAAAACAATAAAGTATGACAGTACTACCGTACAAGGCACCTTCTGGGTGACATGGGAATCAGAATGTGCAAGCCATATAGTGACATCAGCCCTGACCCTCTTCTATTTGGGTTACAATAATGTGCTGGTATTATATTGCATACACACAATCAGGACAATATTTCCTTGAAAAATATCTCCAATGAGATTATTTTCTTAGAGATGGAAAATGAGGAAGGTCCTCCTTTCCTTGTCATTAATTGCTTTTAATGTTAACTGAAGAAGGCCCACTGGCATCTATTCTGTACAATGACCTGTTCTCTGCAGTCTGCCAAGCTCCAACATTTAACATATCTTTGTTATCTCTTAACAAAAGTTCTATGAGTTGACCTTCATCAGTTATTAACATAACCTTTACTTTTAATGAATTGCTGCTTTGAGATTCTTTTCAATGAAAGCCATAATAAAATATTTTTATAGCAACAAAACGTATTTAAATCATACAGACAATTTTACGAGTCATCCTCAATGAGCTCTTTAATTGTGTTTCAATGCACATGAATTTAAAATAAATAATACATTCTCCCATGAGCTGTTCAGAGCATCCAGAAGTGGGAGGTGCTTCAGTCTCTTCTGGAAAGGCTGGGCTTAAATAAAACTCTGGGCATGCTCCTCCTCCTCCACAGGACACCTCCCCAACACTCCCAGTTTTAGCTCAGCCTTCGTGGTAAGAGGTTGTGCACTCCCGACTGGAATGGTTTTCTTATTTCAGCTATTAAAATAGGCTTTTTCTTGGGTTATTTCAGCTGGTAAAAATCCCACATTAATTTGGCATCTTCAAGGCTTATGCCTCTGTTAGGTTATTCTCGATCAGTTTTGAAAAACAGTTTCCTTGTGACTGGCGGAGCCTGCCACTCCGCAAGCAGCTGAGACAGCCGCTTCAGGCAATTACCTTTTGTATCCCCGAATCAACTTCCTCTGCGATCATGGCAGAGCACTCGCAGCTGCAGCCCACCTCTCTTGCCGTTTCGTCTGACAAGAACATTTATTTCGCAAGTGAGACTGTCACAGCAGCGGCTCATGAAACTGCTCAGGCATTAACAGCGGAGATTCTGGCTTCCTGCCTTTTTCAATGGCTGGCTTCAAATTTGCGCCTAAATATCACAGACGCCATTCCCACTGCTTTCCCTTTTTGGGGACTGGGCAAGTACCTCACCATCCTGTTTTCCTTGGGATTAGTTCTCCTTGTATTGTTGGTGTTGGATAAGCAGGCTAGTCCTTAAACAGGAATTTCTTTGTAATTGCCTTTGGATCATTTCATTGGAGTGAAGCCGCAAGTACCATTTAAACAGCGGGACGTTTTTTGACTAGGAAAGGATCCATCCAGGCACTGTTTAGCTGGTCTCCCTTGTTGGGACCAGGGATTTAGAATAATTTCTTGCTTGGAGCGCTTGGGAGTTTCCCTTGTTGGGGACCCTTAGATACTGTTACCATATGCACAATTTTACATATAGATATAGGCATATGTATATGTATATGGGTGGTGCATATATAGATATCTACATATATAGACTTACACTACCTGGAGGAGTATTCTACTTTCAACCACAGGGAAGGCATCACCCCAAAGTACAAATATTAATAAACAACAACAATAACAACAACAACTATTATTTGTTATTGTTGTTGTTGTTGTTATCATTATTTTAAAAAATTAAAAATTAAGTCAGAGGCAAGAGAATCAGTCCTCCACAATGGAAGTGACAATGTCTTCTGCTCCAAGACAAATAAGTCCCGAGATAAGTCAGTGGGCTCAAAAAGGCCTCTAAGGCAGAAGATAAGGATGCCCATAGATGGCACCTAGCCTTGGAAAAGCAATTGCAGAAACGGGCCAGGAGGTGGACAAGATGACTATGACACAACAATTGGATCAGGACCTAAGTCCATTGTTGGGGCCCTTGGACTTATCTACCCAGCCCAGGCAGGCTATTTCTGAACAACTTCCCACAGGCACATCTCCTCCAATGAGCACTGCCTGACTAATCCCAGAGGCAACCTTCATGCCTACGGTTGCTGGCTTAAGACAGGAGAGGGAATTACCTGAGACTATTCCCACATCAATGAGGCAATGGATGGAGATGGCAATTCAAAGGGACATTGTGGCTGGAGTTCAGCAATTCATCAGGACCAGACACTTCTCAGCCACTTCGGATGTGGGATCCCTGTCTGCTCGATTCTTTGCGCATATGGGACAACAACAAACTCAGGTATTTCCCAATATTCCTAACATTCCAGCCCACGGTTTCGGGAGGAGGTGGAATTTGAAGGATCAGGATGTTCCCATGGATGTGGGGTCGATCTATCAGATGAACCTGGGTTGTCAGAGGCTGACCCACTAGAACAAGATGTCAGATGACGAAGGCCTCATTCCAGACTAGCCTATCTTTTCTGGGGTTTTTTTGTGCCAACACCTCTTTAAATTTTACTGTTCAAGGCAAAGAACACCGCTAAACTAGGCACATTCAACCCCCTCATCCATTGCCAATAGGGTCTCAGGACGAATCTGAGGATCTAATATTCTCACAACGGCTAATGAGACAGAAACTATTCCTGTCCCCGTATGTTTGCTGAATTAGTACAAAATCAATGGGCATCAGCAGCATCATACCCAGCCCCAACAGGGTATGATAAACGATATCATAATTTGGCACCAGAGTTTTCAAATTTTCTCAAAATGCCGGAGGTAGATGAGCCCATTGTGGCACTGGCCTCTTCTTCAACCTTTCCAATGAGGCCAAGGAAGCCCTGAGACCAGAAGAAAAGAGAGCAGAGTTGGCACTCCGTAGGTGTCATGTTTCTGATGCCTAGGCCATTAAGGCAGCTACAGCTGCGTCCTTTTTACAAGGTCTCCCTACGATGGCTCTTCCACTTGAGGGATATATGCTGGCGTCAAATGTCAGAGCCCACAGGACATAGCTAAGATTATTGCAGCAGACAGAATTTCTCCGCAATGCAACATTAAATGCAGTCAAATTCTCATCTCGGACCATAGCATCTCATGTATCAGCACAGAGACGTGCTGTGGCTCAGACATTGGCAGGCGATACCAAGCATAAATGCAAGCTGCATCCAGCCCCAATATCGGGGATAAATTATTTGGCAGTGTCTTGGAGCCCCTCCCTTACAGAGAATAGAAACAAGAAAAAGTGCTTCCCCTCTTTTTCGGAGGTCTGAAAACAGAACACCTCAAGTCATTTCAAAGGGGTTCTTTCAGCCCTACTATCAAGGCCGATAAGTTCCAGATCTCAGAGAACATCAGGCTACAGGCCCAGATTTCGACAGGATAGGTCTGAATCTTCCGATAGAGGTCAGCGGGGAGGCCAAAACAGAAGAAACCCCAGAGGTACTGGAAGCCGATTTTTCGTCACCACCAATTGGAGTCCTTGACAGCAGTTCCCATTGGAGGGTGGCTAAAATTGTTTGCTGATCAATGGGACAGCTCCACCTCTGAATACGTGGGTTCAGGGACACTGTTAGGTTTTAGTTTGGCATGAGAGTTTCAATCTTCCCCCTGAAATTTTCCATTAGGAGCCCTAGGTCTACAGACCCCATTAGAGGGCGTTTATGCAGGAGGCTATCAATCATCTTCTACATATTTGGGCCATTAGAGAGGTCCCATCAGAACAGCGGGTTCAAGGCTGTTACTCTCTATTGTTTGTTGTCCAAAGAGTTCAGGGGGCTGGAGGGCAATTCTGGACCTCAAACGTCTGAACAGTATATTTATTTATCGAAATTCAAGATGACTACTCTTCAGTCTATCTGCTCAGCATCAGAGAGAACGATGTCATGACCTCTATAGATCTACAGAGGCTTATCTACAATATACTAATTAGACCTGCTCACAACAGATATCTTAGATTCTGCTATTGTGACCGGCACTGATGAATATATCGCCCTGCCATTCGGTCTGGCTTCAGCCCCTAGGACTTTTACCAAGGTCCTCACGGCATTGGCTGCCTCACTCAGAATCAAATCTGTCCACTTACAATGTTTCTGGATGATATTTTAATTTTGTCATCTTCCAGACATCAAGCAAAATTGGATACCAAGTTTACTTCTGGAGACCCTTCAGGGTCATGGCTTTTCATAAATTGGGAAAAAGCCACTTGATCCCCTCAGTAGGCTAGTTCATTTGGGGGCAGTGATAGATACTGTGGAGGGCAAGGTTTTCCTCTCTCAGGACAGGCTAGTTCATTTGGGGGCAGTGATACGATTACTGTGGAGGGCAAGGTTTTCCTCTCTCAGGACAGTTAAACAGTATTCAGTCTTTGTCCAAGGAATAGAGCCTTAAACAGGGTTTTCCCTGGCAGTGCTCTCTCAACTGTTAGGGAAACTGATTTCTTGTATTTCCATTGTGCTTGGGCTCGATTCCATTCTAGAGAGCTGCAATGGTTCCTGCTACCTTTCCAGCCGACAGAAGAGCCACTTCCAACGTCCGGATAAAGGTACCGCACAATGTTCTCCTATCGCTCCGCTGGTGGGTTGGAAAAAAACAATAAACAAGGGGTGTCCTTCAAGGAACCTCACAGGGTTAACGATCACAACCAATCCAGCCTGGTCGGAAGGGAGCTCACTTCCAATCCCACACTGCGCAGGGAATTTGGTCTATTTCCGAATAATCACAAAGCATCAACCTGTGGACTGCAAGCTAGTTCACCTGGCCTCCACAGTTTTCTACCCCTTTTCCATCACACCACTGTCTGGTCTTGACAGACAATATCACAACCAAGGCCCACATAAACAGACAGGGGGGTAACCATTCCAAACTTCTGATGACTGGAGACGACCAAGTTGTTCAAGTGGGCCGAGGCCAATTTGTTTTCGTCTCAAGGCAGAACACATAGCTGGGGCCTTAAACACACAAGTGGACTGGCTCAGCAGGCCACGATAGATCAGCAGAGTGGTGCCTACACCTGTCCTGTCTTTTAGAAGCACTGTGGAGGTTGGGCAACCCAGTGATCGATCGATTTGCTCTCCTCTCAATCCCCAATTGCCTCAGTATATTTCAGAGTTGACCAAGGCCTATCTCCAAATACTTACACAGACAGGTGGCGGCTTTAGCCTCGTGATATCCTGAGTGACCTTCATCCATAGCTCACCATCCACATGTCCTCAGCTTTTATAAGGGTGCTGCAAAACTTAGACCTCCTGTAATTCACCACTATCCCATCTGGGACCTCAACAAGGTGTTAATCGCACTTACAACTGGCCCGTTTGAGCCTTTAAGAACTGCTAGTCTCAAATTCATGACATATAAGGCGATCTTTTGATTGCAATCACATCAGCAAGGAGAATTTCCAAATTGGCGGCATTGTCGATGAGAAAGGACCTGTGCGTGTTTCATGCGGACAGAGCAGTTCTCAGATTGGATCCATCATTCACTCCTAAAGTAAATTCAGCCTTCCACAGAGTGCAGGAGTTGGGCTTCCAAATTTTTGTCCGAAACCATCTCATAGATGGAGCACCAATGGCATCAACTTGATGTTCGAAGGGCGTTAAGCTGTCTAGACCGCACTGTGGTATTCAAAAATCTGAGCTCTATTCCCATCCTTCAACCCATCCATTAGGACACAAGGTGTCGTCGACGACCATCAGTAGATGGTTGAGAGCCACCATAGCTAAAAGTTATGAATGCCAGTCCATCTCAGTTCCAAAGGGCAATACAGCCACTCAACAAGGAGTGTGGCAACATCAGCAGCATGGGTCACACGGGCTTCCATAGATGAAATTTGCAGAGCGCAACTTGGGCTTCACCATCCCCTTTGTCAGAAATTATAAAATTGATATCGATGCCTCAGCGGATACTTTATTGGCAGAAGAGTCCTGCAGAGGGTTCACAGAGTTTAGGAGTGGATTTCGATCCAGACAAAGTCCCTTCCGAAGAACAGGCCAAGCTTTGGTATGTCCATTTCTGGATGCTCTGAAACAGTTCAGAGAGAAAGGGTGTTGGTACTTACCTGATACACCCATTTCTCTGTGAGCTCTGTGAAGAGCATCCAGCCCCACCCATTTCTTTCCATCTGCGGGGGATGTCTTCCATTCCAGTCAGGGATCCAGATTAGGTGATGAGTTCTGGACTTTGGCACTCAGTCTTCGCAAAACTGGGGGATGCTGGGGATATGTCCTGTGGAGGAGGAGGAGTGTCCTGGAGTTTTAAGCTCAGCCTTTCCAGAAGAGACTGAAGCACCTCCCACTTCTGGATGCTCTTCACAGCTTACAGAGAATGGGCGTATGAGGTAAGTACCAACGCCCTTTTCCTAACCAAAATTACTGAGTTGGTATTCCCCATACAACTATTTTTTTTTATCATCATCATTTTAGCTATCTAAAATAGTAGATAACAATAAATTATCAGTCTATCTACTGCAGGATGAAAGCCTCTTTCGTATATTTCCAACCAATATGGTCCTAAGCTTTTTTTTTTTGCCAATTGGGCCTGCAATACTTGCTGATGTCATCAATCCATCTTGTTTTAGGTCTCTTTTGTGGACATTTTTTATCAAGTGGGATCCATTCTATTTTTTATTTTTATTTATTATTAAATATCTATGTTGCCAGTCTCACCAAAGTGTTTGGGTTATATGTAGGTATAACCTACAGAAAATTATCCTGATTTATACATGTATTTATTTAGAAGTTACATGCCTTTCCCAAGTTATGATCCATAACTTGGGAAAGCTCACAACCATAATAAACACATCATAAGAAAAACAGTTAACAACATTCTCCAAACAGTGCCCAGTACCCCAAAGCAAGTGATTTATAGCAATAGCACTTAAACTTTTATAGTGCTTTACAGCTCTCTCTAAGCAGTTTTACAGAGTCAGCATATTGCCCCCATCAATCTGGGTCCTCATTTTACCCACCTCAAAAGGATGGATGACTGAGTCAACCTTGAGCCTGGTAGAATTTGAATTGCCAAATTGCAGGTAGCCGATACAAAATGGCATGCAGTACAGCACCCTGACCACTACACCATCAAGGCTCTTTATCATGAATTGAAGTGATTTGCCACTACCTACTTTTATGATACTCCTTCAGTTTAACTATCTAGTAGTTTGTGGTGATCGCCCATCCAAGAACTGACCAGGCAAGACTGCTAGATGCAGTTCTCTTTGTAGGATTGGCCATAACTTTCATTTCATCACCATCATCTTTATCATCAAGTTTACTTTGTCCAAGACTTGTAGAAGGCTGACTGACAGCCAGATTGCAAATTCCAGGTTTATATTGGTCAGATTATAGAGATTTTGTGTTGCTGTGATTTTGCTGCTGTTGATTTTATTACATGTTTCCATGTTTGATTTCATAACAATTATGGCAATAGTCATTCCATGACAAGAAAATCATTGCATGAAGGGAACCATAGTCACAGGTTAATGCATATTATTATGAAAAGTTCTCTATATATAGTTGTAAAGAGGAGAGGAGAAAATTGTCTGTTAACAGTCAGGGACACTTGGTGATTCTCTGTCTTCTGAAACCAAAGGCACACTGTACCATTCTGTTGAAGTTGTTCAAGGGAACAAGGATCATTTTCTTCCCTAAAAATAAACTCAGAGGTTTATTTGTGTCTGAAGAGCTAATATCATATTTAGTATCATATCCAGTCTGGGTGGAATCTGTTAGGCATTATTGGTAACACCTAAAAATGGGAATAAATAAATACAGTCCATGAAGGATATTGTTACTTCTTGCAATAGAAAGTGCATTGTTTTACAAAATTAAACATATAATGATTACCTGTCAAATTTGGCAATTCCAAGATATAATGAATATTGCTAAAGGCAGCAAAGATAAGCTGACTAATGTCTAATTGACAACTACTTGGACATGCCAAAATCACCATTTTAAAGAGATTTCAGGGACTTTGTTTTCTTCTTATAATCTAACCACTGTGAGAAAGATGTATACTATCACAATGCAGGTTAAAAAGGAATAGGAGTTTGCTTGGTTGTGACTTCCATATTGACTTTTCTGACATACACACCTGGATGTGAAAGCCTAAGACACTCATAAACAATGCAGACAGTGATCAGAGGCAGGTTACTCAGGAAGGACAAGTAGAAGGCAAATAGACTAGTTACTCCCACAGACCTGTGAAGCCTCACAAAGTTAACAAGAATCTGGCTACAAAGTCCTTGTCTTGGTTTCAAACAAAGCTTCAGGGAGTTAAATTTTTGTCTTGAAATAGAAACTCCAAGCGTAGTAAAGGAAATTAATGGCTGTCACTTATCTGGAACAATATCAGTGGATCAGAACTAGGCATCATTCCAAAAGGCCAGCCAAAAAAATAAGAAAATAGACCACTTGTACTTTTTTCTTCGTCCTTCATTAATTCTTATTACATTGATAAAAACTGATGCCATTTTGTATTTGTGCCCTTTCCTTCACCATGACCTGTAAGGCATTAACTATATTAACAATATTGTGACTTCAACAGATTTTTAGATAAAGAAAAATTGGTTAAAAAGAAATAGATCTGTAAACATATGTTGGAACTGGGAAAAATGGTTAGTTTACTTGTTTTGTTTTGTCCTTTGTTTTGAAAATCTGTCAGGTGATTTGTTGAATTTGAAAGTCAAAAAGTAAAACAAGATTGCACTTTTTATATATTATGTTGCAAACATAAGCTTGTGAACTAAATTAATATGTTATCTATACATTAGTTGGGCTATTTGAAGTATTTAAAATGTAAAACCTTTAAAGCACAATGCTTGTTTTAAGGGTTGGAAAATAATTTTGAAATGGGTTGCTCTAACCACCCTAAGAATGCTTTGAAATTAAAGCAGCTCTGAATAGACGATTCAAGTTCAACCAGACTGTGACTCTTCAAATTCAGAACATTTCAGGAATGGCTGGAATAATCCATCTCAACTTTAAAACAACTATTGTAAACTCAAATGGGAACATAACAAGGATATGTGATGCTTTCTGGGAAAGTTCCCAGAAACATAGAGAGGAAGACCTGGAGTTTTTCTAAAGCTTGCTTCTGTTTTATGCCCCCTCCCCCTAAAATATGGAGGAAGGGAAATAGATTATGATTTTTTCATTGTTTTTCAATGAAATGAAAAGGTTTCTGTTTGAAAATACTAATTGATTGGAGGGTTTTTTTTTTGATGATTTTACAACTGCTTCAATTGTTCAAAGATTTAAACCCATAACAACACAAAAAAAAAGGGGGGGAACAGTAATGACAACAAAATACAGGCTTTTTATGTATGGTATGTATTTGTAGATATGTCAGGGGGAACATTTAAAGATATTTATCAATCACTTATGTGTCTTCCAGGTGATGTCATACATGCATGTGCATTGGTTTATACTTGGAGGACCGTAAAATTGATTGTTGGCAAATAAGTGAAAGAAGGTTTCCATTGAAAAGCACACAGAAATGGATTTGTTTCCTCCAGAAAATGTATTAGGAAAGAGTTATCATCATCCCTTTTCATATAAGAAAATTACAATCTACTAAAAACAAAATCCCACAAAACAATGTTGAAAATGTGGACTTTATCCTCTGAATGTAAAATCCAAATTTGTGCCTATTCCACAAAATGCCACATTAAGTGGGATATCATATAAGTCAATATAAAGTGATAGTTCTGAGACATCCTTGACTTGTAAACAGAAAATTATGTGCTATAAAAATATTGTAAGTCTACCATAAGATTATGAGTGCATCATAGCTCTGATAGTTTAGAGTAGATGGATTAACATATCAGAAAATTATATGTTAATGTAAAGTTAAAAATGCTGGAAACATTTACTGGCTTTAATATCAGAATGCAGTATTTTGATTCAACATCATGGGTGTTCATGAGATTTACAGGCACTAGTGTAGGGAGAGGGCAAACTTGTGGCATCACGTTGCCATCATGTGACATATCGTGACATTTCCCCTTCACGGAGCTGGGGTGAGCATGGCTTGCAGTTGATGCACCCGGCTTGTGGGCTGCCAGTTTGATACCCTGCACTTTTACAACAGCTGGACAAAGATTAAGATTCAAATTTATCTATCAATGTAACAAAGATCTTCTGTGGAGATCTTTGTTGGCAGATTGATTTCTCTTTATAGTGACTATTTTGTTAGAGATCCTCATCCAGTGATGCAATTGATTTCAGCAAAATGATTACTAAACAACCTATCTCAGAGTGTCAAACTCAAGGCCGGAGGACTGGATCCAGCCCATTGGGTGCTTAATTCTGGCCTGTGGGGGCGGCAGTGGAAATGGAGAAGGACTGGCCTGCAGTACCTCGCAGTCCTCCCAGGCCGCATTTTCAGCCTGGATGGCCTCCTGAAGTGAAAAGTGAAAGCAGTGCCCGGGGGGCTTCAGGAAACCATCCAGAGCACGTACCCCCGGGCTCTGTTTTTGCTGGCAGAGAGCTTCAGGAGGCTGTTCAGGCCAAAAATAGGACTGGCAGAGGGCTTCATGAGGCTGTCCAAGCCAAAAATGTCTGCAATTTTCACTGACAGAGGGCTAGCAAAACAAACTAAGAGCAAAACAAAGCAAAACAAAAAATAGAAATGTTTCCCCTTTTGCATTTGAGCATCCAAGAAGGGACAGGAAAGGAGAAAGGGAAAGGAGAGATGAAGAAAAAGAAGAAAAGATGGGAAAATAGCAAAGAAGGAGAAGGAAGGAAAGGGGAAAGAAGAAAGAAGAATGACGAGGGAAGGAAAAAGAAGGGAGAAGGAAGGAAGGAAGGAAGGAAGGAAGGAAGGAAGGAAGGAAGGAAGGAAGGAAGGAAGGAAGGAAGGTCCGTCCTGCCTTAGTACTTGGTCACAAGCAGACAGCAAGGCTCATGTGGAATACAATGGTTTGGCACTCTCCCTGGTCTTATCTTCCTCTGTCAGATACATTGGATCCCCCAGGTGCCCTAACATGAATGATACCAAGCTGACCATATCCACGCCGGCCACCCCACCCCACCCCCAAGGTCAAGCACAACCCTGATGTGGCCCTCAATGAAATTGAGTTTGACACCCCTGACCTATCTCTTCCTGAGCTGTTTTTCTCCACAGCCCAGCACTTCCCTAAATGTATTATTAGCAAATTAAAAAAATCAGCTCTGTGACCTTAATTAGCTGATTAGAACCATCCCAGAACCCTGCCAGATTAGTAGCTGCTGCCTGAAACTGGCCAGAACTTCACACTGAGTATTTTTATTAAGTTTCCTATAAAGATATTTTGTTATAAAGATTTGTTATTGTCCTAAATGGGCACTTTTGTTGGAAAAAAAATTATTACAATTGTTTTTGTGAATAGTTACTACCCAAGGCAGTTATTAAATGTGGATCACCTGTATTTTTTGTTTAACCCTAACAAAGCTGATGTGATATATCATGAGGAAGAATCATTATATATCTGATTTGCTGATGGACTGATGGATGAATAATAACAGATGTGCTTTGCTTGCAAAAAGCCTTCCAGCTGGGTCTTTATTATTTTGGGAAACAGTTGTTGATATTTTTATCTGGGCAGCATAGTGTTAACAGTAAATTAGTGTTTGCTAATAATACAAATATTATATGTGGCAGAAACCTCATTATCTGTATCTTGATGGTCTACTCTTTTGATCAGCTGACACTATTCATTATTAGCTGATTAGCTGATTCTCCAGTTTTTGGAAAGTCTCCCAGGCTACATAGATCCTTCTTTTCTTTCTCTTTGCTGACCTACTTATGTGCAAGAGGCTTTGAAAACATTGCTGGAGCTTCTTCCTTTTGTTCCCTCTCCCCCTTCAAAATCACATTCCTAGCCTAGTTGGGCATGAATCTTTTAAAACTTTGCAGCTCTCATTAGCACAGCAGCATCTCTGTAATGTATCTCTCTATATTGCTTCATTGTCTTTATGGATTCATTGTTCGAATAACATTAATTACAGAGCATAACATGCACACTGCAAATACCATTGATTAGCCTGGGTATTATTTTTTTAAAAAAAAAAGATAATTACAGTCAGAAGGCTTTTCCGAGGCATCCTGGATTGAGGGCTGTGTGCTAATTGTTCTGTTTAAGGCTGCAAATTAATATGAGGCAAAACACAGTAATCATCTGAAGGGGAATAGATCAAAACAGTTTAAGTGGGATCACAGTGAGGGACTTTATTGCTCTATCCTCCCTTTTCTCCACACCATCACATTTTTACATTTTCATTGTAAGGAAAAATCTGAGTGGGGAGGGTGGTTGTATTATGAAAATATATGGCATTACTCCTTAAATCTAAAAACAAGAGAGTGTGAGAGAGCAGACTGACTAGAGTGGTACCCAATGGTGAAACGCAGCACTTTTCATCCGCAGAAGAAACTGCAGCATCCTCTACTGCAGAAGCGATTTGTCCATTGGCTTTTCCACAGCATGTGACCAACGGAGCTGTTTCTCTGTGTTTTTCCCCCCTTTCCTCTTCCATCTGTGTGCAGAGCACTGATAGGCCGGGCTGATGCGCAGACAATTTATCATCTTGATCTCCCACTGAGTCAGGGAGCTCTCCTGTCACCAGTATTGATTTCAGAGGATGGACTAAATTTCCTAGGATTTCCATTAAGAATTAAGAAAAAAGCTATAAGCACGCAGGGTAGCCAGGCAGACATGGATAAGAGATGGCACTGTGAAACCTCTCAGGTAGCCTTCTTCTCTCACGGTCGATGCAGACCAGAGGCTAAGCACTGCAGCATGCAGGGTTTAAGAGACTGTTAGTCGAAAAGCAAAAAATAATAAAAAATAAAAAATAAAAAAGGAGAAGGAAAATCATTTGTACCAATTATTGTTTTTAAACAAAATTGCTTTTATTTGAATTAGAAATTGTCTCCTTGATGATTGCATGCCATTAAAATCAGGAGTTCAAATTTCTGCACGCGATCAGCTTTTCAATTTCAGGATCTTTTTACGTTCAAGAGAATAGCACTTTAAACCCTGATGCTTTTGATTTTCTTCATCTGCTGCTTTTCTAATCCATTGCTTGTGTGTTTCTGTGTTCATGTGTATGTGTCTTTAATTTTTGCATGTCTGGAAAAGGGAAAGAAGGAATCAATGCAAGCATGGGGAACAGACTTTTTCAATAATTGCTAGGTTATTTTGTTATTAATGACCTGGTGATTATTTTAGTTTTAAAATGCTTAAATTCTGAGTGTGCATGATTCGGAGCACAGTTTTGCATGTTGTATGTATATATGTGAATTTGTTCCTGTTTCTTTGTGACTGTTTACCGAGCAATGAAATATACGTGCATTATTTTTTTAATGCAAAGGAATGATTGCCTTTGGTTGTTTAACATTGAATGGTAAATAATGCAAAAGAGCATTTTTTTTAGAAATTGCTGATATATTTCTCAATGGGGGAATCTGCATCCTATAACAATGTGGGACTTTTCTTTATTGTGTGGGGGAAAGAGATTTAACTATTTGTTTTTTATTTGTAAATGATACTAACAAACCTCCCAAGCATTGATTGTTGTGTACTGAAATTATTCTAGAATCATTCTTTATTCTTTCCAAAAGTCAGGCATCAGTTATGTGTGAAAACCATTTTTGTGCTGAATGTATGTGCATGTTGATTGCTATGGAAATATTGCCTTGCTTTTTCACAATCTTTTTTTATGTCAATAAAAATGAAAGGGGTTGAATGTTCTATGTAGCTTGTGTGTACCAGGAGAGTGATAGCAAGCTCATTTACACAAGGAGACAAGCATATGATAAGAGATGAGATTGTAGGACAAAAGATGTATTGTGAAGAAGGAGGAAAGAAACAAAGAATCACCACAGAGAAAATAAATGGTGTGTTTGTGTGTGTGTGGGGGGGGGGTGTTTCCACCTCCTCTGTTATTAGAAGGGTAAAGGATTCATATCTCTTGAAAGCTCTGCATAATTATATATTCACTAGAACATGTGCCTTGGTATTTTTGGGGAAATGTTAATCCATTACAATTCATATGGGTTGCTTTTTAGCTCTTTATTTTGATTTTGAAGAAGGGCTTTCAAATGAGAAATGGAAATTTATCTAGCTTTTATTTCAGTACAGAAGTTTCTGCAAAGTTTATCTCTGAAATTGTACCCCAACATTAATCCTCTTTGTGACTTGAGCAAGCTGTTTTCTGGTGCTGGGCAAAAGCATTCTCAGTCTTTCATAAGTTAATTGTGAGCTTGGTTTTGTGAGGTCAGACATTTTAATTGTGCATAATGTGCTGCAGAAGCTTCACAGCTCTATTATTAAGGTGGTAGTAGTATTATTTTAAAAATATAGTTTTACTGATTTTGGAACAATTTTGTCAAGGGGGTAGAAATTATATTAGCAGAGAGAGATTAGGTTAAATTACTGGGTTCTCTTGTTCTGAAAAACTTCTATACATGTTGAGTTTCTATCTAAAAATATTATGCCTAAGAATGTTGCCATTTCTCATCACAGTTTTCCTAATAGCCATTTATCTTGGATCTCTTGGGTGTGATAATTTGACACAGCTAACAACTGTGAGAAGAAGAGGTGAAGAGGTTAGGTCACCATGGAAATTGAATTGCTTCCACCCCAATCCTCCATCAGAGAAAATCCTTGCCAGTTAATGCAGAGTTAATTGGCAGAACGAGAGCATTAAATCCATCTACTTTTGTAAGTGAGGTGGCAGGGCAGCAGGATGCAGGCAGACTGCTTCCAGATTATACATGGTCTAATTATTAAGACTAAAGTGGGCTCCATTTGTGTGCACTCCAGAGCTAATGTCTACAGTTGACAGAATCAAGAGGCAATGTTTTTCTGGACTCTGACTGCAAGTGCAGATAAGGGATTCACAGCTATCAGGAATTCACAGCTCCAAGGCACAGCTGTAGTGCCAGGCTTCAGGACACTGGTAAAATGTAGAGCCCGACGTCATGGTTATAGAGGTCTGATGATTCATTGAATGTTCTCCGAGCAGAGAAAGAAAAATGCCCTCCTTCCCATAGAAAGAGAGCAGTGGGGAAGAAATCATTCACCATGTGTATGCTTTGCATAGACATTTTGTTTTTGTCTTTCCTCCGCATGAGAAGACTATTCCAATATTGGTGCATCTTTTCATTTTACTCTGATTCTGCAAATTACATAAAATGTTTCTCATCAAACACAAGTGGTATTTTAGGTTTTAAAAAATAGCTTTCTCTTTTGAAACATCAAGGGATTTTTGCAATTTTGCAGACTTGAGTGCTAAGTTTTAAATAGCTATCATTTCAGGTATTACCTGCAGTGATAAATGTGCTAGATTTTTTTTTCTTTTCCATTGACTGCATTATCAACAAAGGAAACTGAAGGCAAGCTGTTTTTACTGTTGAGGTTGCTTGTAAAATAATGAAGGTCTTCCTTTGGAATGTTCAATGAACCAATATCTTTCTCTTACAGGAGCTTGGTTACCATTTGGTTTCTCTAGAAACTTTTTGTAGCTATGGTATCATTCAGCCTTCCCAAACTGTTGCTTTCCATTGGTGTTTGGATTCTGACTTCCAGATTTTTTTAGCTAGAATGATAGCCAGACTGTCTGGTAATTTGGAGAGTTATACTAGCTAGAGTTCAAGAAGAGGGTGGCACAGTTCTTCTAAATGTTTTTTTGTAATTGTTCTTTTACAGATAATTTATTGTTGTGATACATACAAGGTGGTGATGAAACTGGTTTTAGGAACATATATGCCTTCTTTTTTATCTTTTTTATTTTACTGATTTATACTATTACCATTTATTGCCTTCTTTGGGTAAATGGTTTCAAATACACTTTGAAAAATATGCTTTGAAAAATAAACATCATATGTTTATTTATATGCCACATTTTGGTTCCCCCCCATTTTCAGTTATGGATAACTTCCTTCAAATGCTCAGGACAATGTTACATATAAACTGGATCGATCCAGAATCCAGATAAATAAGAACCAAAATACCTTTTACATTAAAGTTACATGATATGTGTATTTGATATTTTTGTTTTGTTTTGCATTGCATTGCTTTAAAATTACCAATGGCCAGAATTGGGATTAAATTGTAATTTGTTGCAAAGAGTAAATATACCCCTCAAAGTTTTAACTGAGGAAAATTGCCAGGGAAGGTTTTATTGAGACTGCATTAAATGGAGGAAAGATTTTTTTTCCTTTGCTATTCCTGATCCAGATTCCTTCCTCTGCAACAGCTAAGTCTGTAAAACAAAATATGTTAGGATGTATTTTTCAAAAGCAGCTATTTCTTATTCCTTTTTTTCTTTTGAGATATGTTTTGTTTTTTCCTTTTTTTCTCTTCTGTATATGAAATAGAAAATTAAAAAATAAACAATATTTCAGGTAAGTATACCAAGAATGCATGAGTTGTAGAAATATTCAGGTAAGCATTATTAGATTATCATTTGCAATAGATTTTCCTTAGGAAATTCAGCCTTTGGAATGAACATTCCTATTTCATGTTGTTGGCTGATTTCTTCTACTGAAACCATATACATTGCAAAATTATCCCTGCATTCAAAATGAAACAAGTCAGAAACCTATCTCTAAACTGCAACAAGTTACTTGATGCATTACATCTAGAACATATAGATGCATTACATCTAAGAACATATTTCCAAACCTATTCCAGGAAGAACATGTTTCATATATGGGAATTACCAGCCTGCTGAATCTGCTTCTTCAGAAGTTAGTTCTTTATTGTCTACCTTCACTTGATGCCCTATCTCTTCCTCCTACTCTCTTGGTTTTTTACTAATCAATTCCATCTCAGGAAGTCAATCAATATTCTTTCCTTCTTTCTTTCCTTCCTTCCTTCCTTCCTTCCTTCCTTCCTTCCTTCCTTCTTCCTAATTTTTTGCCTCAATCTTGGCAGCTTGCTTGGTTTATGCACATTCTTCTCCCATGCACTTTTAATCATCAGCATAGAATTCTTTGCCACTTACAATATCCATGACAGTATTTAAATTCAAAGAAAATTCCATATTCTAGTGATGAGATAATTACAGTCAATACCACAAATGAGGAACAGGGCTGCTGATGTCAAATATGAACATCAAAGGTGAGAAAATTTACACAGGCAAAATTGTGGCCAAAGATTGCAAGGAAAGGAACTATGGAAAGTTGGAACCAGTTGGAAAATTTAGAAACTTGATAGGAAGTCTTTAGACTGCTGGGCCTTTCTCAAATCTTCTAAATTATAAGGCTGTTGAAGTAGAAGTGGAGAATGATTTGCTCTCTATAAGCAAAAGAAAAATTGCAAAATACTTCCAAAGTAAGGAGAAGCTAGATGAGTCCCTTGAAAAATAAATCATTATGGAAATATTTGAGATTATGAGTGGATCAGCTTTGACTCAGCTTTGACTGAGAAAAATCCACCATATTCTACTGTATGAAAAATTTCTTAGTAATAATAGGGAGCATTAATAAATATGATTTCCTTAACAACACAAATTTAGTATGTGCTGATCTCATTATGAGATTGTCTATATACCTCTCAAACAGCACAAAATAGAACACTTGCCTATATGGTGGGGTAAAATTATTCCATGGGAAGCAAAAGTTCTATCAGTGCAGGAGATTGTCAGTGCTATGAAAGGCATACAAAACTCAGAAGCTACTAGCTAGAAAAACTTTCAAATAAACACTGTTAAGCGTGTATTGGCTGGCTGCCAAGAGCCTGAAAGTTATTGGCAACAAAAGGCAGAAATAATTAATGAATTCATCCTTAAGATATTATAGTCAATAGTATTGGTAAATATAGTTTATCATAGTAGAAAGTATCACCACTGAACTCAAAAAATAAGAGTAGTTACAAGTAACATTAACTTTTTCTGGACAAAGATAACTCCTTTGAGTGGTTATCTTAAAACTAAGAGATAGTTTTAACTATTATCTCTTTTAACAAAGAGATAGTAGAACTGCAGACAATACAGGTAATCCTCAATTTACAACAGTTCATTTAGTGACCATTCAAAGTTACAACGGCATTGAAAAGAATGTCTTATGACCATTTTTCACACTTATGACCATTGTGGCATCTCCATGGCCATATGATTTACATTCAGTTGCTTGACAACTGGTTCATTTTATGGTCCCAGGCTCGTGTAATCCCCTTTTTCAACCTTCTAACAAGCAAAGTCAATGGGGAAGCCAGATTTATTTAACAATTGTGTTCCTAACTTAACAACTGTAGTGATTTATTAAACAAATGTGGCAACAAACCTTGTAAAATGGGGCAAAACTTGCTTAACAAATTTCTCACTTAGCACTGTAAATATTGGGCTCAATTATAGTTGTAAGTTGAAGGCTACCTGCAGAAAGTTGCACATGGCTAGCCATATTGTTTAAACCCAAGAAAATGAAAAGAAAATTAATTAAAGGACCCAGAAACAAAGAAATTTATTTATTTAAAAAAATTACATTAGGACTTGGGGATATAGATAAACAGGCCCAACAGGGACAAAGCCATCAGGATACAAGTAAAAAGTTAAAATACAGTCTTTAGAGAAGCAGTTACATTTCCAAAAATTATAAATAGCATGATTTCAAACATGTAATATATTGGCATCAACATCAACATTTTTTAAAAAATATTATCATACTATAATATTGAGAATACTGTTCAATGAAAGTTATACTAATGGTTCAAGGCCAATTGTACCATATTCCCAATTTCTTCCATTTATTTGTGTCAGATTCTTGGAGACTGCCTGGACCAGTCTGCATTTTCTTGGCAAGTTTTTTAAGAAGTGGTTTGCCATTGCCTTCTTCCTAGGGCTGAGATAAAGCAACTAGCCCAAGGTTACCCAGCTGTCTTTGAACACAAGATGGGACTTGAATTCACGGTTCCCTGGTTTCTAGCTTGATACCTTAATCACTACATTAAACTGCCCCACATAATTCTGAAAATGCCTTAGAATTTTGTGAAACAACAAAATGAGGGGAACAAACTGTGAACTCCAAGGAAAAAACCAGCCAGCTTTACATCCTTACTAGGCTAAGTGTAAACAAAAACTTGTAACACAAATTTGTCAGAATCTGTATGTTCTATTGTTAAGGACAATCATATAACACAAAATATTGAAGGGTTCCATTTCTTACCTGCCAATCTTTATTGGTGTTCCTGGGAATGATGAAGCTGGTTTTTTCTGAATTTTTACTTGAGTTTTTGGAGGAGTTAATGGTAGCAATGGAATCAAAGGCTCCAAGAGGCCTCCTACTTTCATTCTGTTTTTTAATTTTTTGGGTGGTTGGGTATAAAACTGGTCATTTTGCTGCTGAATTGCATTCATTATCTCAAGGTCTGGGGAAAAAATGGGGTATTAGTTAGCAATATATTCGTGGACAGTCCATTTTAAGTAGATTTCATTTAAAAAAACTGACTGGTTTAGATTCCACCCTAATAACTGAAAATGTATCCAGCTATGTCATCCATGCAGGTAGGCTTTATGTTGTCACAAAGATACTGAGACTGTCAAGCCTGAAATTGACATATGTGTAGCCATTTTAGTTAGGGTCAGCATATATTATTTTTCTCACTTTCTCTGTGGCAATCATGGGGGGAAGGGTTTTGGGCTTGCCACATACTTAAGGGGGGGGAGGAGTGGAGATAGAGAGAGTTGTTTAGGCTAGGTATTCTTCTTCCCCTGTGAAAATGAGCTGTCCATGCTTAGGCCGCTTGAGGTGGGGATTTATGACATCAAGCAACATTTAATTACTTCTATTGAAGAATGTGACTTTTGGGAGTTGTTTCTAACTTCTAATATTGTGGGGTAATTCCAGGTTGCATCAGATCTGGAATTACCATGGACTTTGCCAATTTGATGCTTTCTAAATAAAAGCAATTGTCTTGGAAGATGGACTTTGTTTTATTCTTTTTTAAAATGGATTTCATTACTTGGAAACCTTTCAAGGACAATGTTACAAATTGCTAGTGACAATAGAAGTCATTACTGACAAATAAAAAATTAAGAATTATTTACACTGCCTGATCTGTGTACTGTAGAGCACCACAGGTTAACTGCTACAGTTTTATTTTTTTATTCTGCAAAAGTGCAAACTCCAAACATAACAGTATAGCAAGAGTTGATACAAGATTTGGAAAGAAACACCTTTGTAATCTGCCACAGCTTTATGGACCAATCATCTTCAATTGAATTAAAATCATTCAGCCTCCTTAAAATTCTACAGACATATAATGCAAGGTTCTAATTAGAGCATGTCAAAGAGATACTTTATATTGTAAAAATGCTGGTGATGATAATGAAATAATTATGATGATTATGATAATGAATGGTACTTTTGATAACAGTTCTTTAGGTATGTCATACCATAATCTCTTTGTGCTTTTCATCTTTGGAAAAGGTGAGAGGAATGATATGAAGGATTATTTAATAACCTTTGTTGTAGTCATCCTTTATATTGAATTTCTGTTGAATTTCTGCTTTGTTTTTTTCATTATAGATAACAAGTAAGACAGGTAGGAATTTTGTTCAATACTTGTAAAAATATATTGATTTTGTATTGCTAGATGGATGCTAAACTTTTGTGTCAGTACAGTGCACAAATCTAATTGGTGGTAGTTTACATAATAGCCTCTACTTTAAATAACATGGCTTGCACATGTATATGGTTAGAGTAAAACTGAGCATTGCTTCTGCTTGTGATGCATCCCCAAAATATGCCAAACTGACTGGTACTGCACTTATCTTTAGCAGGAAATGCTCTATGTAGAATGGAAATCCCTAAGTGTCTGAACAAATTTTCAGTGTTATTAGAAAAATATTAAATGAAATCCTCAGCTAACCAAAGTAATGATGGATGCAGGTGATGGCAATATCTATAAGTCCATTTGTGATTAGAAGTAAATCTAATTATAAGACACCCAGAGCCATGGTATCAGTGAAATGAATGGTGTTTAATAAATAAAATAAATATATGGAAAAGGGCAAAAATTAACCACTGAAATGAATAAAAGATAAATACATATTTCTATGAAATTAAGAGAAATAGGAAGAACTGATCATATGAAATGTTTTTGAAAAATGTATGCAGAGGGGTGTAGGCTTAATTAGAAAAGGGTTATAATATTGGAAAATATAAACTGATGTCATAAAGACTGTTGTGGATAAATGTGAAATTGAAAATCCATAAATCAATTTTATTTGCATATCAATTCCAGTAAATATTTCATTTAGTAATGAAAAATGCATAGACATAAGCAAAGAATGGTAGAGACTATGCTAGTAGCAATACATGTTCACACAGAACAAGATCTGTATTATCTTAATACGAGCTCAAAATGTGCTAACACTATGATGCAGCTGCAAAAAAAAAAAAACAAGTCCAGCCCAAGACTGCATCTACAGAAGTATGTTGTCAACATCTAGCAAAGTCATCACTCCTCCTGAATACTATGTATAGAGCTGGGCACTATATTTTAAGAAAGATATTGACCAACTGGGGCATGTCCAGAGATCAGGCACCAAAACAATAATCTGAAAGCAAAAACTAGTAATAGTTGACAGCATGGAGTATGTTTAGCCTGCAGAAGAGAAAACTGCAGGAAAACATGATAACAGTGTATACATATCAGAAATGTCATGTAGAAGATGACACAAAATTATTCAGAGGTATTCCAAAATATAGAACAAAAAGAGAATGGTTAGCAAATGGTTCAGCATTGAGAGAGAATAAAATAAAAATCTGTAATGTCCTATTCATGATTTAATATATACGTGACTAAATAGTTATGGTGATAGTAAAAATATATTTGTTGGGAATGCATACTTAGTTGGACTTGTGTATGCGGTTGATGGCATATTGTTGGCTGAGAACCTGAATGATATTAGCCTATCTAACAAATGTTAGACTATGAATTATCAGAGTAGTTGTGTTTAGCGTAAAAAATGGGTCATTTCAACTTGTTATATATGATGAAAAGCTACCGCAAGTTAACAAGTATGTATATATATTGTATATATTGGTAATATACTAAAGATAATTAATTGGGATGGGGCATATTTTAAGATGTACAAATGATAGTAGAAAGGGAGTGGGTGGTATGTAGTCTATTGTAGGAACCGGACTCCTAGTTTACTAGATACTTTTCTGTCACTAAATTTCAGATATTTGGCAAGTTGCTTTGTTTTAAAACAAACTTTTGTTTTAATTAAAAAGCTTTATCCTGAATGCAGGACCACCACCTGGGATTTTTACTTTAACCAAGCTTTTGAATTAATCATTCAGTTTTCTGGTATCATGAATTTATAATTTATTGAGATTTCCAATCATAGCAAGCTAATGAGGTTGTATTCTGTGTTTGTGATGTGCAGCTGGGTAAGTGTGTCAGAAAATGTCGGAAAGTACATTATTTCAAAAGGAGTTTACAAATTATCAAAATAATGCTTTTTAGCAGAACTATTCTCCATTATTTAAAAAAACACCACTCATAAAGTTGTATAAAACGAAGATAATGTTTGATCCTGCAGATGCTAATATTTATGGTGGTGGTTCATTTGCATCAAACTTCCAAACATCCTGATCTGTTGGATTATAATTTATTTCTAGTCTACATGACTAATACAATAGAGTATTTGATCCCATTTTCACATCATTCTGTGAACTTTGCTTGCAAATGTAGGGTATATAGTGTATATTGTATTCCTAAATAAAATAGAAAATAAAGACAATGAAAACATTATGAATGAGTATCTTGGAGACAAACAGAATACTTTCCCTTAAATAATAGCAGCAGCAACAATGTACCTTGTTAAAAATTCAAAATTCACCAGAGTATGCTTTCTATAGTACCAAGGATCATGTTGAAAATTAGAATTATAGAACAGGACTGTGCTGACAGTATTCTCTCGGAATGTTTTTTTTTTCCTAGCTCATTCTCAGATGTTGTAACTATAGTTTTCCTCAAAGCAGCACAGGAAATAACACAATTATGTTTGTGACTTTTTAGTTATTTTCACGAGTTACTAATAGGGCACCTCTTAGAAGTACTATATCATCATTCAGTGGTGGGACATTTGTCTAGCAAATGCCAAGTTCATGAGAAGAAAATGATAGAATAGCAGAATACTGGTTGCACTGAATACTGGTTGCACTTGGCACCTATTACCTTCTCTTGTTCCATTAGTGGAAACAATCTGGAATCTCAGTGTACTCAGCAATGTTTATATTTCATTGGGAGTAAATTTTGCAACTCAAGAAAGGCTCTGTTTGTCAAATATGGAACTACTTCTGTCATGCATTTTGTGGAAGATGTGCAACCTTTAAAAATGATTACAAAGAAATTTCACCATCAAAATATCAAAAACAATGAACACACCTCTTTCAGGGCATAATGGCTCCTAAGATGTCGCCCATTCTGGCAATATTTGATGTCATGATTTCTGCAAGATTGCAAAATGCAACCAAGCCCAGAGATCACAAAATAAAATCATTTTATTTTAACTCTATCAACAAGATAATCTCTTAAGGAATAAGAATCTTTGTAAGGGTTTCTGTAGCAAAAGTAGTGTCTGACTAGGAGTATCAAAAATGCCTCTGCCCAGTGAATGCAGGCAAGAATTGTATTTCATTACAGGTTTTTCTGTTTGTTCTGCTGTTAATCCAACTTTGATCTAGATTCTTCTAAAATGGATTATCATCTGAAATCTACCCAAAGATTATCAGGTACCAGAGATACTGCCAGGTGCATTAGTCATTATGTGGAAACTGTGCAATAAATAACCAAGCCATAGTCCAGAAAAACATTTGCATGTAGTGGAAATATTTGGAGAAATCTAACAGTATGATTCTATTCCAAAGCCGCTGTCAAAACATGGAAGTTGGAGTTGAAGCTGTGTGTATATGCAACCACCTGGTCCAAACTTATAATATGAATTGGCTGTGAAAGAGGCTGTGCTAAATGCTAGATGTAAACACAGTTTACTAGGAATATGAATTTCAAAAGCTCAATTTAAATTGCTCAAAATTGTAAAAAAAGTGTCTTGAATACCACACATGCATATGCTAATTCTGCAAGATTGCTCTAGGATGAGCTTCCAAAATTCATGTTCCAAATACATTCAGTTTACATCTAGTTTATTCCACTCTAGGGCCATCAAACTGCCACAAAATAATGTGTTTTTTAGAATTCATTAATAAATAAGATAAGTAACAGATGTTCTCAAACAGCATTACTTTGATGCTTGGATTTTTTTTTCTCTACTCTTGGCTTTCTATTTTTTCTTTTTCTTTTGTGCCAACTCATCTATTAAAGGTATACATTATTTTGTGGCATTTTGATGGCCTAGTGATGGTCTTGCACAGCCATAATTTTGGATCCCATGTACAATATATATCACCTTTCATAAGAATATCCAAATATTCTGATATTAGAATTTCTAATTTGAGATGTTATGCAGTTAATTCAACATTAAATGTTTGTACAAAATGGTTAAATCTATTGAATCTACAGTTTATTATGAAAAACAGCTTGGAGCTGGCTGTTCAAATAATACAATGCTAAATCTGGGGAAAGCAGCTGTGTAATATAGAATATGGTTCTAGATACAATATGAGAAAGCTTACATAATAAAAGGATTTGTAACTTCACAGTTACTGTATGACGATTCCGTTTCTTTGATAGATCCTAGAAACAGTCCTTTTCCTTCTTTTTATGTTTTGTTTACAAAACTCCAGGCATGTTAATGTTCATTTTTTCTTACTTTTATACAGCTTAATGAAAGCCTAAGCAACAATATGATAACAGGCACCTCCTCAATATGCACCAGATTGTCTTTTAGTAAAATTACTTCCAAAAATAGAAATATATCACCTAAAAATGGGGTGGTTAGTTAAGCTCAATATGCTAATGACACACAGCTGCCTATTTCTACCTTTGGTTTTACTGGATTTCGGAAAGGAGTCTTCACTTAGGGACTGTAAAGGATTGGAGAGGTCAAAACCAGATCAGATTTAATCCCAGCAATAACTTTTCATCCAATACATAGGTGGCCTTCTGCCTTCTAGCCTTCAGTATGGTTATGAAGGTCATAGTTTTCCACCATGTTTTGAGGGTCTAATATCTATACTGGTTTTTGTTTTATTGTGCATTTTAAAAATATGTTTAGTTAATTATAATGGTACTGTTTATTAACTATATGTTCATTTTGATTTTATAATGATTACCATGAGTCTTTTTATCTAGAGAATTAGAACGAACAATAAATAAGTCAAGAGCATCAGTTTTATTTACAAAAATGCCTCTGGACCATGAGATGTCCCACAGAAGCCTGCTTTCTTTGCATTGAAACCCATATAACTCTTTCCCTTCCCCAATACAAAGATTAACTGGAATGGTAGGAAGATCATTGCAGGGGGAATTCAACCATCCTGAATTTAATCCACTACCATTTTTTAACTTCAGGCTCACTCTCTTAGCCAATGTTTCTCTACCTTTTCTCGCAAGGGAATTATGTGAGTTAAAGTCCACACATCTTAAAGTTTTCAAGCTTGAGAAATAATGCTGTGAGCAATTTCCATAAGGCCTGCAATTTGCACACCTTTGGGTTTATTTGGAACTTAAAAAAAAAAAAAGGTAGATCTTGTCCCTCACACTGTCTCTACTGAAGGAGGAAGGAGTTAAACATTACTACATATTTCATCAGGAATATATGCAATGAATGTTTTCTTTAATTGAAAGCAGTAAAAAAACCTGTCCTTGTCATTTTGCCATTTGTAAATCATATTTGAGACTTTCTCTGCAGCTTTCAGATACATAGAGTGACTGAGCAAATGCTCAATTCTCCTGTTTATACATATATAAGTGCTTTGGCGTTTTAACATGTTTCCAGTATAAAATGGATGCACGAGGTAAAGCCTTTGTCAGTACAAATCAATGCATGTGGCAGAAGTTCAATTATGAACATAATCTTATTAAAAATGAATTTAATTTGGAAAACTGAGCTGCTTGGAATGCAATCTTTACAAACATTTGCTGAACTGTGAGATGTCTTTATTGTGGCGTTTAAGGAATGTAGAAGTAACTATTTTTCAATAAATTAGGGTATAGAGATAGCTTCCCTCCCAAAATAATATAAGGCAATAAGGGTATTGATGCTTGTGTAAATTGTAACATTAGAAGAGTAAATAATGAAAAAAAAATTCTTATTCAGGAATTAACCATGTTTTCAAGGTAGATAAGGACACTAAATTAGGGCTTATTCTGTATTTTAAAAATGTGATTATTCTTCCAGTGTAATGTTTTTCATACATTTGGTAAATTATTCTAAATACGTTGTAGGTGCATTGACTGATGTAACAGATTCTCCACTACCTAAATTCAGAAGGAAAACAGAACTTTCTGCAATCTCTCTGAATGCCTGTGGACAATTGTGTAAGAATTAGCTGCATGGTAAAGTTTGTAAATCAATGGAGTAATGACTGAGATATAATCGTAAAAGTAGAGTTTTTCCAGCATTTTCTCTACTTACTTCTTTTTTCAGTCACAAACAGGAGCCAAACTACTACCATATTTATTTAGCCATGGTTTCCAGCATTTATCAGCTGATGAGCACATTTGATAGTTTGGGAATATTGCACTAACATTTCAGCAAATGACTGTTGAGGAGATTACCTGTCTGTTAAATAGCTGTAATGGGCAATATGATCAATTATAGATTATCAGTTAATTACAATATTAACTCCATTCCACCTCTCTTATAGAGTGTTCTTTTTCATTAAAAAAGAGGTTATGGAAATAATTGGGAGATAGAAATATTTTTAGAATGAAATTGATACTTTATAGCATGTAGGAGCTGCCCCACTTTTTAACATTAAAAGCACATAAAAATATTAAAAGGTGCATGAGAGAAGGATTGTGAAAATGATGTCTGCAGGCACATTGCCCCTCTAGGCATCACACTGGGAAGTTCAGTTATATACATATTATATATGATATGGTGGACTCATAAGTGTGGTTAGTCCTTAATGGGTCTAAGTCGACATGGAGGGAAGTAAGCAGTGAGGTGCCACAAGGTTCCATCTTAGGCCCAGTACTCTTCAATATCTTCATCTTTAGGATGATGGGATAGAAGGGAATTATACCAAATTTGCATGTACTAAGCTGGTAGGAATAGCTAACACCCAAGAAGATAGGCTCAAGATCCAGATGATCTTGACAGACAAGACACTGGGCCATATCTAATAAAATGAAATTCAATATAGAGAAAAGTAAAGTCCTACACTTAGGCAAGAAAAACCAAAAGTACACAAATAGATTGGTGAAACCAGGCTCAATACGCAGTAACTGTGAGAGGAATCTTGGAGTCTAGTGAACAACCAGCTAAATATGAGCCAGCAGTGCTGCAGCAGCAGCCAAAAAAGCTAATGCAGTCCTAAGTTGTATTAACAGAAGGATACAGTCAAGTCAAGGAAGTACTAATACCATTCTATAAAGCCTTAGTAAGACCACAACCTAGAGTACTGCATCCAGTTTGGACACCACATTATATAAAAAGATGTGAGACTCTAGAAAAAGTACAGAGAAGAGGATGATAGGGAACTGGAGGCTAAAACATATCATGACTGGTTGCAGGAAACTGGGCTTGGCTAGTCTAGTGAAGAGAAGGACCAGGGGAGACAGGATCGGGTCTTCCAATATTTGAAGGGCTGCCACAGGGAGGAAAGAGTTCAAAGCTATTTTCTCATGTGCCTGAAGGCCAGACAAGGAATAATGGATGGAAACTGAACAAGGAGAGATTTAACCTGGAAACAAGGAGAAACTTTCTGACAGTGAGAACAGATACAGATAATCAGAGTTGGAAGGGACCTTGTAGGTCATCTAGTCCAACCTCTCACCCAAGTGGGAGACCCTACACCATTTCTGACAAATGGCAGTCCAATTAACCAGCGGAACAGCTTGTCCTTGGAAGTTGTGGGAATGCCATCAGTTGAGACTTTCAAGAAGAGATTGGTGCAGGGTCTCCCGCTTGGGTGAGAGGTTGGACGAGATAACCTACAAGGTCCCTTCTAATTCTGATTATCTGTATTATCATGAAAACACCATTGAAATAAATGGAGAATGTTCCCTAATTATGCTCCTTCTATCACAAAATAGATCTGTCATAGTTATGATGGATTTGTTTGGTAATATCAAAAGTTGTTATTCCATACCACATACAGTTAGACATACAATTTTGAAGAGCACCAGTTTGTGCGTTAGTAAGCCACATTTGCATGAATAAGTTGACTGCATCCCATGCAATTGCTTGAAGAAGATTTGAAAGGCATCACAAAAAATAATAACCTTTCAATAATATGAACAAAGACATGCCATAAGTCTGTAGATGTTGTTAGTTGATGCACAATTTATTACAGGTAATTGCAAAATAAGCTGCAGACAGCTACAAAGCTGATAATATTAAAATATTTTGCTGTGGTGAGAAAACCAAATTAGTAAGCAAATCACATGATGATTTGCTTTGTACTTTGATAGATCTTCCTTCAATTTTCCATAACCTCAATTTTCTTCTGGAGCTAAATATTAGAAAAGGTAAGAACAATTTATAAAAGGGAATTAGAATTTTGGAAGGTTTATATAAATCATAAAAAAAAAATTGAAATCTTATTTTGGTACATTTTATCAGTACAAGATGGAAAATATGGACTCATAATGCTTTTTATTTGAGGTTCATGTATCCATGCCAAGAAATAAGAACCTTGATGACATCTCTTACAGTCTATTAAACAATTGAGCCTGATCATGATATAAAAGCTTCTGAGATTATTCTTCCAGAAGGAGGCAGAATCACATAATTCCGTCTACTAAATGCAGTCCAAATAAATGGTTGAATAGGGGCACTAGAAACAACAGCAATGAAAACCATTGAGGAATCCACAAAATCCAATAAAATTATGTATATTTCCATATATTGTTAAACATTGTAATCACCAAAGTGGTTAGAACTATGTCTGTCCTAAATTAACCTTGAAATAAATTTGGGTGGAACTCAGGGATTAGAATCATCCAACAGTGCCATCTCACAGTCATTCCTGGCTTCACATCTCAATCTAGGGGAACCCTGTAAAACCATAGATACTTCATATAACAGCAAAATCTGGTTGATTCACATATTAATGTAAATTGATGTAAATTAATTTATAATTGTGCATGAAGTTATTTTCATCAAAATATTTGTGAATTTTGTGTGCTTTTATGTAAAATCCATAATTAACTTGAGAGTAAGACAATCCAAATGGAATGTGAAAAGGCATGTGAATGTGAAAATGACAACAGATAGATGCAGGCTTGGAAGTCAGAGTGACTTGTATTCTAATCCCAGCTAAAGTACAAAATACACAAATCTCTTAACTGATCAAAAGCTTCTTATCCTGTTTACTGAATTTAAAATGAGGAAAATTCTCTGCAATAAGCCATGATTCCCAAAACTGTTTTTGTGGCTCCTCAAAGCTTTTCCCAACTGTACTCATGAATATTCATTCAGTTTTTTCACTATTTATATTCCTCCCAATCTCTTTCTTTAAAAAACATTTTTTTAAACAGAAAAATAAAAAAGACAAAAACAAAAAGCAAAACATTAGCAACACGTACATACATACATATTTCATATAATATCTGCAGTAAAGGATTTCCATATTTCATTATAATTCTCTGTCTATAAGCAACTTGTTCATAAATTGTATGTAATATTAAGTCTTCAACTCACTGAATAATTGGGGTCGTATATTTTTATCTCTTAACAATAGGAAGGGCATGGAAATTTCATTTTTACAGTCCTACTATCACTTTTCATGTCATAAGTATGTAATTCAAAGGAACACGAGCATCAAAAATATTGTACATTTGTAACAGATTGGAAGCAGGAAGCAATACATTGTCATTCAGAACTAATTTAGAGTCAACACTGACTTGAAGTCACATATACACACACAAAAATGTATTCAGAGTTGTAATAGAGTGGGAGCCTACTAGAACAAGGCCCATAATGGGTTTGGTTTGCCTTGTGATTATAGGGAGAGGTAATTCTATTTAGTCCATTCTAGTCCAATGTCCTTTTTGTGTTATATGTGATCAAACTTTAAAATTAAACCTGGAAATTTCTTTCATTTGGGAACATTGTTCCATACATAAGAAGCCAAAGGCACTAGAGCAAAACACTGATAAGGGGTGAGGAGATAACTTATTTATTTCTTACTTCTTTCTATATGTGAAAACAAAAAAAGTGACAAATTATACTCTTAAGCTTACTTTTTTCATTATATAGTCAATTAAGAAATAATATTTAACTGTAAAGGGAAAATGATCGAAACTTAACTTGGTGAAGAAATGCTTCTGGGAAAAACAATTGTCTCTACAAAAGTCAAATGAAGCTTTCTCTACAAAAGCCAAATCACAAATTGGCTTTCTAGATAGGAAACATTCTTTTTTTCATCAAAAAATATTATTTTTAAAAAAATGGAATGGGGAGAGGAAACAGTTATATTAAAATATATTAAATGCAGTAATACAGATATTGAAATAAAAAACTTCCATAGCATAAGCCATTTTGTCCATTCCTAGTTCTTTCAAATGCCCCGAACAAAGTTTGCACTTTTAATTGGAAGGCAATTAATTCCATAAATGTCTATTGTCTATTAGTGTTAATAGACATTGCACATGTAGAAAGAGTATCCAACACTCCATATTTACAAATGTTTTTGTCTCAGTATATACAATAATGTGTTATCCTTGATCAATTGGCATTAAAGAATTGTAAGTCAGAGCCATCAAAATCAATAGAAATGGCTGTATTAACTTACATAATAAAGAATAATAGAGTTGCAAGGGATCTTGGATATCTTCTAGTACAACCCATGCTCAAGCTTAGAAACCCTATGCCATTCCAAACAAATAGTTATCCAATCTCTTTTTAAAAACCTCCAGTGATTGAGCACCAACAACTTCTGGAGGCAAGTTATTCCACTGGTTATTTGTTCTCACAAGAAATTTTTCCTTAGTTTTAGGTTGCTTCTCTCCTTGATAAATTTCTATCCATTACTTCTTGTCCTGCTTTCAGGTGCTTTGGACAGTTGACCCTCTCTTGTCTGTGACAATTCTTCAAATATTGGAAGACTGCTATCATGAAGTTAAATGCTAACTTCAGTAAGATATGTAGGCTATTCTTTTGGATGGTGGGACATATATATAGGAGAAACAATGCAATTAGATTTTTTGAAATATATGCCTATGGAGGTTCTCAGTCACCCAGGTCATAGCTGTCCCAAAGGTGCTTTTTCATGAGGCAACTGGGCTTTCTTTGCTTTTGTCCTTGAAAACATTTTGCTTCTCTTCCAAAAGCTTCTTCAGTTCTGAGGCCAGCTGCCTCTTGAAAAAGCACCTTTGGAATACTTAAATTGTGTATAATTTTTTTCTCCTCTGTACGTTTGAAAATGTGATAGTACAGGAAATTTTTATGGGATATTGATGTGGTGTATTTAAAAATATATATTGCACATTCATATTCAACATCTGTTGGTTATTTTGGATGTGCCTGCTTTTTTTGAATAAATCACCAAAATGAAATGGTATCCCAAAATGAGTTTCTAGTTTTGTTTTCTTTGCTTTTCAAACCAGATGGATGTGGGAGGAAAGAAACATACTTTGTCTTGATGTTCTTTTTCTGTTTCAAAGGGAATAGCATTCTCTCTAGAAATCCTTCCAAGTAGAATTGTTTCTCTACTCATTTACATTTTAGTGAAACAGATATGTGAACTCCGTTTTGCTTTGCAGTCCAAATAACTTTGGTTCTATATTCAGTTCCCATTTTAAGTGTTTTTTTTTAATTGACTAAACTCTTTGATAATTAAATCAGGTCTCATTTTTGAATTCTTGAACTACATAATGTAATAACCTTGATTGAAATTTCAATTTCTCTAAATGTTGCTACATTTGACAATCTTGTTAAGATTTCATCCATTTTTAAAATCATTTTCAGATGTCCACAAATCACTATTAAGAGTGTTGTAAGCTTCTGTGAGTGCAGTGTTTCTGATCAGTGCAATTGTGTTAGCCTGTTTATTCAATTTGCACACCATGTAGATTTCAATTAGTATAAAATGGAAGTCTGTTTTGTAGAACAAAGAGAGATAACCTGATCCCAAAACAAAGAAAGCTATGTTCTATCACTAAATCAGATTTCTCAAACTGATGCTATGTTATATTGCACCACCCAGAATTTCTATTTCATATGGAAAATGGCCATGCTGGTTGAATATTCTAGGAATGTTACTCCCAATATATTTGGAGTGTATTAGATTGAAGAAAACTGCATTACACCATAATTGATAGCCAAGTAGCCAATTATCTCTTCAGATCTACAATCCTCACTAATCCCCCTTTTCATTATAGTTTGGATTTAAATGTCTTTGCTCTTAAATTCAAAATATTATCACTGAAATGCAAAATAGGGAGATAGTCCTTGACTTACAGTCACAATTTAGCCCCAAATTTCTGTTGCTAAGCAAAACAGTTAAGTGAGTTGAACCACAATTTATGACCTTTTTTGCCACTGTTGCTGCACTTGTTAAGTAAATTATGTGGTTGTGAAGCAAATCTGGGTTCCCCATTCACTTTTCTTGTCAGAAGCCAGATGGAAAAATTCCAGATGGTGATCACATGACCCCAGGATAGTGCAATTACTATAAGTACATGGCAGCTGCCAAATACTCAAATTTTGATCACACAATCATGGGAATGCTGCTACGATTGTAACTGTGAAAACCAGTCATAAGTCACTATTTTAGTTGAGTAGTAACTTTGAATTGTGACTAAATGAAAGGACTACAGGGTTCCATGGGGAGGGAATACTGATAAAGTTAATTTTTTTTTCTTTTTTCTTTATTTTCCTTCCTTCCTCTTTGTAATGGCCCAAATAATCAGTGGCAGAAAGAAGGTACAAAGAGCCTATCTTCTGGGTAGGAGAGTATACAATTTTAGTACACGCAAAAGAAATACGGTAATTTATTCTAATAACAATATCATCTGCATTATTCTTTGGAGAGTAATCATTTCTGGGGTTTTTTAAATGAATAAAATGTAACACTTGATAAAAGAAACCGATCAAATTTCCAGAAAGATTCTGAAATGCATGTTGCAGATAAAGAGATATTGATATGAGATCAAATCACAGTACCCATTCCACTGATGTATATGCATATTAACATGCATAAAAAGTCTTAATTTAATATTGTCAGTTGAGATAGTATTTCAAAATGTGTCAAGTATACATTAGCCATTTCCCAAAATGCTGGAAGGATAAAGGAATACTAGATAGACTAATATAAATTTGTTGAAATATACTTGATTTTATACCAAAGTAGCTAAATGTGGTTAAGGATTCTGTGATTTATTAAACAGATAACTTTGTCATGTTTCATGCAGCATGTAGTAGCTAAGGTGTTGGATTAGTGGACAGGAGACCCCAGAGGTGGTATTTAGCAGGTTCTGACCAGTTCTGAAGAACCGGTAGCAGAAATTTTGAGTAGTTTGGAGGACCGGCAAATACCACCTCTGACTGGAGATTTTACAGTACCCTTCCCCTGCCACGCCCACCAAGCCACGTCCACAGAACCGATGGTAAAAAAATTTGAATCCCACCACTGGGAGACCAATAAATGTTTACTTGTGACCTTGAATCAGTTACTCTTTCAAACCCAGCTGACTTCACAGAATTGTTACGGGGAAAAATAGGAAGGGGGAGCACCTTGAACAATTGTCTGAAAGGTATGGTATAAATTTTTAAATGAAATAAAATATTGATAGAGTAATTTGGAAGTCTGAATGAACAGGGTATTGAGAAAATGATCTTTCCCCAGCTAGGGAAAGCAAACAAAGATATGTACGATAGGAAACATTTTAAACCAAATGCCTGCCTACATATCTCCTCTTTCTATAATCAACAAATAGGCATCTTTGTAGGAGTGTCTTCCTTAACATGCTTGGGAAATGTAAAATTTTGCAAATTCTAACATGAAAATATTATCCCACCTCCATTTTTCAGAGTAATGTGAATCAAAAACAGATTATCCATTAGAATTGAGACATCTTCTGATGGTATAGCGCTATTACTGGCAGTTTAAATTGACCAAAATAGCTTTATAAAAGTTAGGTGAAAATACATATTTAAATATGGATTTAGAAAGCAAATCTAATTAGTGCAAAGCTGTAATTTCTTATCTCCTTGCAAAGTAGAGGGTACATTTCAACACTACAGAACCCATTTCTCCAAGTGAAAAACTGTCAAGCAGTAACATGAGATTAATGCTGTTGTGTTTGGTTTAGTTTTATTGTGTGTAAAAAAGGTTATAAGCAAGGGGAAAAGAAAGCTGAAGAATGGGATTGATTAATGTGACATATCTGAGAGTTTTTTCCCCTTCCTTTCTTTCTTTCTACTACAAGTCTCAGCAGCCAGTCAGAGAGATCAGCTTCACACTCAGTAAATTAAATTTAAATTACACAGTCTTGGTGAGAAAATTGCCCAGTTAATCTAGCCTCCTGAAATGAAATTTTTTTTCCACATGAACTCCATCCTAATTTTTCATACCCTGTTGTTTTCTGCTAGAAATCCAATCGTTTTATGTTACTTTATTTTTCTCTCTCTCTTTTCTTTTTTTAAAAAATAGATATTAGTTTTCAGCAAATTTATCTTATGGCTCAGGAATGTAATGTGTTCAGAATGGAACAAAGAAGTGATAGCTAAATAGCTGCTCTTATTTTATTACAAGGAGAGGATTGGAAAAGCACTAAAACCCAAACATTTGAAATATTATCCATGTATTTTGCTACTTTAAAATACTGCAAGAAGTTTAAACAATGCAAAGTTTATAAACAGTATTATAAATAAGTAAATATACAATATTTTTTTTAATTTAAGAAAGTGTAGTTAATGGGAGGATGCAATCTGCTAAATAATAATATTGCAAGACTTAATACTGCTGACTGTTTGGTTTGTGGGTGCAGTTGAATTAGGTAGGAAATGACCAACAATCACTTCCTTAAATTGCTTTTAATCTCTGATAGCAATTTTGATCTACTTTTTGCCACTCTTCCTGGTAGTATTCATTCATTCATTCCATTTGTTAACTACCTGTAGTCAATCATAAATAATACACAAATAATCACAGCAAGCTATATGTCTACAAATATTACAAATTAGCAGATGTGTAAAAGTGGGGGGTGTCAGAGACCCACAGTCCTTTTTATTTTCTTTTTCCCTACTTGTTTTGTTTTTTAATTCTTGTTAAATGTGCAACAAGGGAACAAAACTTGCTTCATAAGGATGTTGTTTAAAGGTCAGGTATAGCTACTGTGAAGCCATCACCTTTATGAATCCTGTATGGAAGTGGATATTGCCAACAGCTTTCCTTAGGAAAAGGATATCGGATGGTAGATTCCAGCTTCAATGATACCTAAGAGTATCCACTTCTAGTTCCACCTTTCTCTCATACTCTGCCCATCAGAGTACATCTAGGAGAGTGGCATGGTCTAGGTCTCCTCAGTGATGCTGTGTCACCTGATGGGTCCGAAGAAGTATATTCCTCTGACATGGTATCACTTCCACCCCAAGATTAACCCTTTGGGTCAGGGGTGTCAAATTCAATTTCATTGAAGGCCACATCAGGGTTGTGTTTGACTTCCGGGGGCTGGGGTGAGTATGGCCAGGGTAGGTGTAGCCAGCTCAATGTCAATGATGTCAGGGGGGCACCTGTGGTGACTGGAGTTCTCTACCAATGTAAATGGGCTCTTGAGCTTTGTTTTCAGCAGCCACAGCCTCCTGCAAGCCTCTGCCATTGAAAACGGAGTAAGGTGTTTTTACAGTGGCTCAACCTGGTTCTATTCATTGATTTTCCATGGCAAGTTTTATTTTAGCTCAATGCCCAGAGTTCTGTTGGTAAATGGGTAGCTATATACTCTTGTTAAATAAATACTGTGTTTCTCAGAAAATAAGGCTGGGCCTTATTTTCTATTGACCCCCCCCCCCAAAAAAAATGGCTACGGGGCGCCTTTTTTGGGATGATTTAATTTCTTCCCATCCCAACCCCCATGTGCACCCTCGCCTAAAGCTGCCCGTCAGCCTTCAAGATCTTCTGCTATTGCTTTGGCATCTTTTCGACTGCCATAAGTAACGGGGGGGGAGGGGAGGTAGGAATAAGATGGGGAAGTGAGCTGGAGGTGATTACACTCATCTGTTGTTATAAATGGGAGGGGGAGCATAAGCTAGAGTGTAGGTTTCTAATTTCTCGCTTAGCTTTCTTCTCTCTGCGCAACTGCAACCCGTTACCAAAATATGCCAAGGTCAACGGACAGAGGCCTCATCATCACCTGAAGATGCCCACATGATCATATTCACACGTTCTAACTGGAAGTGTTCATTGAACTATTGGGGGTGGGAACATTTCCATCACTTTCTAATATGTGAATTGCGCGCCTAATTTCTCAGATTCAGAATTCTTTGGTTGCTACCATTTTCACTTCAGTAAAAGATATCTTTTCTTCTAAACTAAAGGTCTAAGTTTTTCTTTCCTGGATTTTGAATGGAGCTCCGCCTGACATTATTCTGAACTGAGTCCACCTGCCCACCCGGAGAGAATACCCAATTTTCTTCTGAGGGGGCCTGGACATCATGTCATCTTCAATAGTGACCAGCGAGGATCGGGAGCCATTGGAGGGCAAGATTTCTTTGCTGATGCAGGAAGCCCAAGCGCTAGCAGAGCTCAGTCTGGAGAGGATGCCAAGTGTGAATCCCAGATGGTCAGTGGGGGTTGTTGAAAGATCCGGAGGAGCGACCCCCCCCTGGAGTCACAACTACTCGCCGGCGTGGAAAAAGAGGAGCCTTGGCAAGAGAAAGGAAAAGAGGGAACTCTTGCTGGATCAAGCAGGAGATCCAATGAAGCCTGAACTCAAGCCTTTAACCCCACTCACAAAGGTATGAAGGGGGAGGGGAAGAAGCCCCAGCAGGAGAAGCAGAGCAGCTCCCTCTCCCATAAATCAACCCGATCCAGCAGCAGCCCGGGGCCTTCAGCGGGAGGTGGAATTACTAGAAGGCGTAGAGCTCCTAGGCTGCCTCCATTTGAAGTTAAAACGGAGGGGATCCCAAAGCCTTGGGATTTTTTCCTAGCTCAAGTTTGGAGCCATATGGAGGAGTATGGGGAGGATTTTCCCTCAGAAGCAGCCAAATGAGTGGTGTTACCAGGGCTCTGGAGGGAATAGCCGCAGAGTGGGTGGTGACTTTGCATAATGATAATGCTCCTCAGTTGCTGAATTATAACCTATTTATGGCTTCACTATGGGCCAGGTTTGAGGACCCTCGTTGGCGGAGCGCAAGGCCCGAATTAGGATTGAAAACTCATAAAACAGGGCGGAGGTCTGTGGCTGATCACCCTAAGATTTAGACAGTTAGCAGGCCATTTCCGAGGCTGGCCCCAAGAAGCCATGATAGAACTGTTTAAAGATGTTTAAATGAAGATGTGTACGCAGAGATGCACTGCTAGAAGAGACCCCAATAATTTGCAGATGTGTGGTACTGCTGGCAGAAGAAGTGGAAATTGATTTAATCCGAAGTTAACGGCAGGAGGGTTATGGGTGGATGGCAAGTTTTTCCCCCCACGCCCTCAAAAGGCTCCTAAACCTCAGAGGGAGGAGTGGCGGCAAGACCCAACCCCTCGGCCTGCTTTCGATGCGGGAAGGAAGGTCACCGGTCTGTGAACTGCAAGAGTCAAGCTGGAGCCAAAGGGGGTGCCAAAGGGGAAAGAAACCTGAAAAGTCCTCAGCGAAACCTCGCGAAACAGCACTAAAGTCGAAAGAGACAGCAGAGGTCACCCCTCCCGCAGAGGAGAGAATCAGAAGCCCCAGTGACCCCTGAGGAGGAGGATTCTGACTCAGAAGACGACTTCCTGGTAAGTCCAAGCGTGGGCCCTTGACCATTCCGGTGAAGTTTAGGGTACCCAATTCAGGGGTTGAAGGGGAGATGCTAGGCCCTGTTAGTTTCTGGGTGCACAAGGTTGTATAATCAACAGCGGAAGTAGTGAAGAAAATTGGCTTAAAGCTAAAACTGTTGAGATGCCCATTTCCTTTTTGCCAACTAGATGGATCAGTGGCTGAGGTTGCCCCACTCGTTTTGTCACGGGACCAATAGAAATGATCATGGGAGAGCATGATGAGACCCTGCGTTTTATTTTGGTCCCTGGATGGAGCAACCATTATCGGGATTGCCCTGGCTCTGGAAATGGAACCCCCAGGTTAATTGGAGAAAGGGATTGTTTGCACATACGCACAAGCAGCGGGCCAGGGAAAGGGGCCAGATCCCAGCCAAAACCTGAGGACCTAATTGAATAGCTTCCACAGGTTACTGAGCCCGTGAAAGATGAGGAGAAAATTCCCAAAGAGTATTGGGATTTAAAAGAAGTGTTCAGTGAAAAGGCTCGGGATGAGCTCCCGCCTCACCGGCCAATGGAATGTGCGATTGAAATTTTTGTCCTGGGGTGAAGCTGCCCGAAACCAAAGTTGTACTCAATGTCCCACGGGAATTTGGAAGACGCTAAGATTGTTTATTGATAAAAATTGGAACGTGGTTTTTCATTCAGCCTGCTAGGCCCCGGGTAGTGGCCCCAGTGTTGTTCCGTGAAAAGAAAGATGGTTCAAGCGCTGGTAGTGGATTACAGAAATTTGAACGCTATTTCTGTGGAAAACGTTGTACCCCTTCCTTTGATGAAGGACATGTTGGCCCATTTAGCGAAGGAAAGATCTTCACGAAGTTGGATTTGAGAGAAGCATGCTACCGGATCCGAATTAAGGAGGGGGATGAGTGGAAGACCGCTTTTTAACTGCCCGATGGGTTGTTTCCAATTCAACGTTTCTTCCTTTTGTTTACAAGGGGCCCCAGCTTTATTCATGCAAATGAATCAATCAAGTGTTCCTGAACATTTATACAGAGGGGTTCTGGTTTATCTTGTGATATCCTATCTACACGGAGACTTTTAGATGAACATGTGAAGTTAGTGCGGTCGGTTTTACAAACTGTGTGCCGCTAAGTTGTATGCTAAAATTGTCAAAATGTGAATTCCATCAAGACAAAATTGACTATTTGGGATATCGCATTTCATTCTGAAGGCATAGAGATGGATCCAGAGAAGGTGCGTGCCATTCTGGAGTGGGCTCCACCACGCATCAGAAAACAACTTCAAAGCTTTTTTGGGTTTTGCAAATTTTTACCGCATTCATCCCGACGTTTGCTAAGATAGCAATGCCCATCACAAATCTCTTGAAAACAAAAGGGGAGATGAAGCCAAGGCCAGGAAAGCCGCTTTGAGTGGTCCATGGAGTGCCAACCGCTTTTGAAAAGCTAAAACAACTGTTTGCTGCAGAACCAGTGATGAAACACCCGGATTATGGACACTCCTTTCGTGATTCAAGCTGATGTAAGTGATTGTGGCTATTGGGGCGGTATTACTTCAAATCAATGAGAAAGGGACTTACAGCCTTGTGCGTACACCTCCCATAAGCTGTCTGAACAGAGAGAAGATGGGCCGTCTGGGAGAAAGAAGGCTTTTGCAGTTCGTTGGGCCTTTGCTGACTGGAGACATTTCCTGAAGGAGCAAAAACATGCGTTTGAGGTATGGACTGATCATAAGAATCTTGGAAAGCTTTAAAAACGCCCCAGAAGCTGTCTTAAACAAGTCTGATGGGCCCAGTACTTCAGGCGATTCAATTTCTTCATTGAAGTACACTTCCAGCGGGAAGCATTTCATGCCTGGATGCTCTCTCTGACTACTTCAATATAATAGCACGGCGTCAGGAGGTGATAAGCCCCATTGTTCAGCCAAACATGGTTGCCCCCCAGTGATCACCAGAGCTCAAAAGAAGAACAAAAGAAGTGGTTTCATCGAATGACCTAATCGAACAATTAAAAGAAGCTTTTTAAAACTGGACAAATGGTTCCGGCTCATTCAAGTTACTATACGATTAGAGATGGTTGGCTTGTGGTGGCGCCAAGTTGTATGTGCCACAGGTACTGAGGAGCCAAATACTTACAACAGGGCTCATGATTCTAAAGCAGTGGCCACTTCGGATTTGTGAAGACCTTACATCTGGTTAAGCAGCAATTCTGGGGCCTATTTAAAGAAAGACATTGAAGCTTATGTAGCTAGCTGTCCAGTTTGTGCTTCGGCAAAGAGACGCTCCTGGTAAGCCAGTAGGATTGTTACAAAATGTAGCTAGACCAACGGCTCCCTGGAAGGAAATCTCTATGGACTTATATAGTAGAATTGCCGAAAGTGGTGGAAACGGTCATCTGGTAGTGACTGATTTGTTTTCCAAACAAGTAATTGCCAGACCTTGTTCCAAGATTCCCTCTGCTAAAACGCTGGCTAAACTGTTTATATCACATATTCTATAGGTTACATGGCGTCTTCGGAGAGAATGCATAATGCTCTGACAGAGGGGTCTAATTTTACCTCAATTTTTGGAAAGGTTCCTGAAGTTAATAGGCTCCACCCAGGGGTTAAGCTCGCCACCACCCCAAACCAATGCGGGCCTGTGAGAGGATTAAGGCAGTGTTAGAACAATATCTCAGATGCTACATAAATTTCAACAAGAAGTAACTGGTTCCGATTATTTACCATTTGCCGAAGTGGCATTTATAACAAACTCCGTACACAGCAGTACTGGATTACTCCGTTTTTAAGGTGCTTCAGGACAAGATTTCGTTCCATACCTAACTTCCTCGTGAAAAAACCTTAACATCCATTCGTTGGATGAATGGATAACTCAACTCCAACTTAACTGGCAGTAACACGCAAAGCATTTAGATGAGGCCCATCAAGCTCATAAGAAATTTGCAGACAAGAAAAGATCCCCAGAAAGAATATTAAAGTGGGTGACAAGGTTTTCCTGTCCACCAGATACCTGCAGACCACTCAAAAGTCAAAGAAGCTTGGTCCTAATACGTTGGTCATTCACCAATTGAACGATTTAATCTGTAACAGTCCAGCTAACCTTACCCAAAATCTTCGACAATTCATTTCCGGTTTTCCTGTTTGTTTGCTAAAACCTGAACATACTTCTGACTTAGGACCCATCCAGGCTGACCCTCCCATACCAGTACTGATTGAAGGCAACAAACATTGTGAAGTTAAAGAAATTTCTGGACTCTCGCCAAATGGAGGGGTGCGACTCAGTATCTTGTAGCTGGAACATTTTCTTCTTCACAAGCGAATGGGTTACGAAACGACGTTAAAGCCCTAAGTTGGTCAAAAGCATTCTTTCAAGTATCTGATAAACCTTAGGAGTGTGTTGTTTTGTATTGTGTAGTGATTTAATAATTGTCTTTATATTTTTCCCTCTCTCCTTCTAGGATTGTAATTTTCCTTTTTCTAGAGAGGGCCCGAATGTCAGCCTTCAAGTCTCTGCTATTGCTTTGCATCTTTTCGACTGCCACTAAGATAACGAGGGGGGGAGGGAGGTAGGAATAAGTTGGGGAAGTGAGCTGGAGGTGTTACACTCATCTTTTGTATAAATGGGAGGGGGGAGCATAAGCTAGAGTTAGGTTTCTATTTCTCGCTTAGCTTTTCTTCTCTGCCACAACTGCAACCCGTTATCAAATATGCCAAGGTCAACGGACAGAGGCCTCATCATGCACTGAAGATGCCCACATGAATCATATTTCACACTTCTATTGGAAGTGTCATTTGAAACTATGGGGGTTGGAACATTTCCATCACTTTCTATATGTGAATTGCGCGCTAATTTCTCAGAATTCAGAATTGTTTGGTTGCTTACCACTTCACTTTCAGTAAAAGATATCTTTCTCTAAACTATAAGAGTCTAAGTATTTCTTTCCTGGATTTTGAATGAGCTCCGCCTGACAGACCCGTGGGCAGCCATGGCCTCACCACCAGCCACTCCTAACAGCTGATCATGGCAGACGGGCTCCCAACCCCCCACCAAGCACCTTTACTGCAGATCCAGGTATGGTGCTGGCTGCAGGCCAGGTCATGGGCAGGTGGGGTGGCATGGATGTCAGCCTCAGCAGTGGTGAGGCACGCTTTGCATCGCGGGACTCTTTGTCGGCCATGCTTGCCACGTCCTCACCACCGTTTGCTTTTCCCTTCTGCTCTTGCCACGGCTTATGCCACATTCGCACTGCTGCCATTGGGCAAGACAGAGGGCCAGGAGTCCATGCTGGCTTTGCGGCATGGTGGTAGTTGGAGAAGTGGCCTTTCACAGTGGATGGAGGAACGGTTTGAGCTCATTTCCTCACCAGCAACATTTCAGCTGCTTCTTTGGGCGGGGGGACGCCCTCCCATAGCTTTCCACAGTTCCCTACATGGACCTTTTCCACTCTTTAGTTTTTCTTTATTCTCAATTCTGCGCATCAATTTCCCTAAGAATACAGACTGGCGGCAGGTAGCCTTGCTCCCCCCCCCCCCCGGTAGTTTTAAAAATGGAACCATCTATCCATTTTGCCCTTCCTGTGACTCAAAGTGCCCTGCCGCTGCCAAGGCCAACATCCATGCCACTGCCACCTGCCCGCTGACCCAGCCTGCAGCCAGCACCATACCGGGGTCTGCAGCAAAGGCACTTGGCAGGGGTAGGGAGCCCTCTACTCTCTGCCATGATCGGCTGTTAGGAGCGGCTGGTGGCGAGGCACAGCTTCCCATGGGCCACTCCTAGCATCAAGTTTCCCCCCACCCTTCAACTCATTTCACATCTTTTAAATAGGACTAAATTTTGGGGGAGGGGCTGAATTTCACCTTATGCCTAGAAAACATGCTGAGTCTTCCTATGGGGGGGCGTATAGTTGGATAAACATGGTAAGTCAGTGTGTAAGTAAATAAGTGATAAGTCCCATAGAGGTTTATAGATTGAAACCAGCATTTTGTACCTGAAAAACTGTGGGAAACCAATCAGAACCAATAATGTCCTCCTGGCAATGAGTACCAGCTAATAAATGGACCAATACTTTCTGCACCAATTACAGTTTCTAGCTGGTCTTCAGACACAAGCCCAGGTGGAGCACATTGCAGTTGTATAGCACAAGTCAACTGATATAAAAGCATGAGTTATTGTTATTTTTAAAAAATATAATATATAGTGAGGAAAGGATATTTTAGAATCATAGGGTAGGAAATGACCTCGGAAGTCTTTTATTCCATACCTCTAACCAAGGCAAAAACCCTTAGATTATCTCAAATATTAGCTATCCAGTCTTTGTTTAAAAACCATCAGTAATGGAACACCCACAACTACATGAGGCAGGTGGCTGTTCCACTGCTTAATAACTCATGTTCAAGAGATTACTCATGGTCTTGAGTGTATATATCTCTCTGTGTAAAGCTTCCATCCACTGGCTTTGTCCTACCCACAGGGAGTACAAAGAATAAATTCACACTCTGTTCCATGTGACAACCATTGAACTATGATTGCTATCATGACTCCCTTTAGTATTCTTTTCTTTAGGCTAAACATATCAACTTCTTTTAAATGTTCTTCATAGGATCTACTCTCCAAGCCTGCCACCATTTTTCTGCTTTTCTCCATGCTCTTTCTCAACCCTAACCTCAACATCTATCTCATATTGAGGCTACCAAAACTAGGCACAGTGTTGCAGGCATAGTCTGACCAATGCAGTACAGAACAGAACTATCACTTCCTGTGATATCAGGATTATATCACTGTGGATGCAGAACAAGATTGCATTGGCTCTTTGACAACTGCAGTACACATCTAGGATTCTTGTATGGAGGATTCCTGCAGGGAAAGTTTGGTTATAAATATTTTAAAAACATGTAATTTTTAATTACTGCAAAATTGTATTGTGTTGTGATATCTAAATTAGGACAATGCATTCTTTATTGGACCAAACAGGAAAACAGTGTGATACACCATTTCTAAACACTACCTTTAAAAAAAAAATCTAACTTAATTAAAGAAAAATACTACATATTGTTGACCATTCAGCTAAGAGATACCTTAATTTATGAATGTATCACAGTGATTATGTCAATCTGTCATTCAATCCACTGCACAAAGCTGGAAAGGGGAGAGCTTTTAAATCTGCTGTTAATGAAAACTCTCTGAGTAGCTGCCCTTGCAAATCAGGAGTGTTTATCATGGTTGCGACTGAAAATGACTAGCATTCATTTTTGCCAAAGAGATATTTCATCCATTTTTTACCTTCCAATTAAAGAGGACAAAATTGAAGCCCTAGCAAATGATACTCTGTGCTATATCATGAAGCTGAATAGTGTTCATTTTGTTTTTTCTGTGGTGGCAAGAAAGATAGAACAGAAATCAGACAAAGGTGAAACTCAAAAAATTGGAATATTGTGCAAAAGTTCATTTATTTCAGTAATGCAACTTAAAAGGTGAAACAAATATACGAAGTAGACTCATTACATGCAAAGCAAGATAGTTCAAGCTGTGATTTGTCATAATTGTGATGATTATAGCTTACAGCTCAT
>BHFT01005237.1:0-19499 GCA_004320025.1 Laticauda laticaudata
AATCAGACGAGGTTCACATGGAAATCAGAATTACTGGTATGATGCTAACTATTTGGGGCTAGTTGAAAAGGCTTTAAATTTGTTATGTAGCAAAAAAATAAAGAAATCACTGAATCTCTTTGATGTTTCTTTCTTCAGAGTTTTATTTTATTTTGGCAAAACTGATAGAATAAACAATTAAATCTTTCAGATTAAACACAATAACATATGAATAGGTCATTGTACTTTAAAATAATAGATAAATGAAGAATGCAGAAATGCATGGTAATATGGCCGTGAGAAGGAACCCATTGATTATCAGCAGTTAAATCTTTTTTTAAATTCCATAACTCCAGACTTTATTAAATAGACAATTCCTTTTTTGCAATCAGAATAAGCAAAAGGAGGGAGAAACTGGAGAAACTGGCAGTAATTATATTTCTCAGAGCTCTTTGGAACTAGTTAGAGGTTTTATATTTGCCTAAATAAAGCCCAGAGTCTAGCTGTAAAATGTTCATATCTGTATGCATTTTTCATGCATGGCGGGTGTTTTGTTTGGTATTACTAGTCTCTGCCTCAGTCCAAATGTGTGGAAAACTGTCATCCTGGATTCTTCAAGCGGGCTGGGGAAGGAGAGCCAGTCTGCTGCCAACAATGCATTCGTTGTCCAGAGGGAACCATTTCCACTCACAGTGGTAGGTGACACCACAGAAAATGGTACTGGGTTCACTCAGAACATTTTAAACAATGTGCTTCTTAAAATGGATACATCTAAACTTGACTATTTGCCAATCTCATTGTACACATGTGGCACTCTGACAATAAAGTTAATAATAATAACAGTTCTTCTTACTTTTCAAGGTAACGAATTTCTTCCATAATGGGAGGAATACAAAAAAGATATTGAAGGGTGAAGTTGGAAGGCATAGGAGGACATGTTAGACTGGGCAAGGTTACATCCAAGGATGGGATCTGACTGGTATAACGACTGGTTCTGTCTATGAGTGCAATTTACAACCTGCTGAGCTGCCTGGACAGCTGAGCAGTGCTACGTGGAAGTGTGCAGTGGTTGGTAAGGCCCTTTTCCCTGCTTTTTCAACTGCAGCTGTGTCACGCAAAGCAGCTGCATTTGAAAAAGCAGGAAATAAAGGACAGATAAGAACCCGGGCGGACAGGTCGGCCACAACAGCAGCAGACATAGAACCAGTTCTACAGAGGTGGACAGATCCGGTAGAAACCCACCCCTGATTACATTATTGCAAGAGAAAATCTCTCTTCTCATTGCCAGTTTGGAAGTGTCCCTTATGTTCAACTTTCTTAGGAATACCTGAATTCTTTGTAATTTGAGGAATGATTTTAAATCAATGACTTTTATTCACCCCAATCAACTTTACATTACAGGCCAAAAGATACAATCGTTTAATTAATCAATCAATCTTTATTAAGATCATAGAGCGACATAAGCAGAAATATCTAACTGGGAGGACGAGGGAGGTGGAAGACATAGGAGGACATGGTAGACTGGGCAAGGTTACATCCAAGGATCTGACTGGTATAACTACTGGTTCTGTCTATTAGCATCGCGCGCAAATGCGTGAGTCACATGAATTCAATTTACAACCTGTTGAGCTGCCCGGACAACTGAGCAGCGCTAAATGCAAGTGTGCAGTGGTTCGGAAAGCCCTTTTTCCTGCTTTTTCAACTGCAGCTGTGTCATGCAAAGCAGCTGCAGTTGAAAAAGCAGGAAATAAAGATCAGGTAAGAACCCAGGCAGACAGGTGGGCCACAACAGCAGCAGACATAGAACCGGTTCTACAGAGGTGGACAGAACCAGAAGAAACCCACCCCTGATTACATCTTTGCCAAAGGAAATCTCTCCTCTTGTTGCCAGTTTGGAAGTGTCCCTTATGTTCACCTTTCTTAGGAATACCGGAATTCTTTGTAATTTGAGGAATGATTTTAAATAAATGACTTTTATTCACCCCAATCAACTTTACATTACAGGCCAAAAGATACAATCGTTTAATTAATCAATCAATTTTATCAAGATCATAGAGTGACATAAGCAGAAAGATCTAACTGGGAGGACGAGGGAGGGCAAACAGATGGGTTCAAGGGACAAGAGAAAACCAAATGGAGGATTCACTATAAAATCCATGGAAAGTACATCAGTGTGAAAGGAGGGATATAAACTAAATTTCCCATTAATAGACACACAATTGCCTCTTTCTTCTGCAATGCTCTAACTATCCATGGTATGAACTAAGACATAAAACACAAATATTGCTTATAGCCAGTGGTGGTACTCAGCTGGTTCGCAACGGATCGAGTGAACCGATAGCAAGAATTTGGCATGGGTCACCAAACCAGTAGTAAGTTCTGGCTGGCCATGCCCGCCTCCCAGTCGCCCTCCCACCCTATAATCATTCACCCCACCCACCTGCCTGACATTCACTTAAAGTATTTCTTTATTTTTCCCTCATGATAATCAGCTGTAGATAAGATCAGCTGTGCTGGGATTCNGCACTTTTGAGAGCGGATAACAACGGATGGAACATTTTCTCATCTGCTGTGTCCTTTTTACATACGTTTTGCATCCGTCAGCCTATGTGGCAGGCCCTTAAGGTATTTCTTTATTTTTCCCTCATGATAATCAGCTGTAGATAAGATCAGCTGTGCTTGGATTCCGCTTGCTGAGGCGCAGGAAGGCAAAAAATGGAGGGAGGAGCTCAGGGCCCCCTCTATTTTTTGCCTTCAAAAGTCCCAGGGGAGCCTTGGGGGAGCAAAAACACCCCCCCAGAGGCTTCTCTCAGGCTAGGAAGCTCCCAAAACGGAGCTTGGAGGGGTGCTGCATGCCCCTCCCATACTCTTCCTTTTCTTCCTGAGCCTCAGAGGAGCCTTAAGAAAGCAAAAACGCCTCCCCCCCCCGAGACTCCTCTGTGTCTAAGAAACTCCAGAAACGGGTGGGGGCTGCAAAAAATAAAAGCCACGCTTACCCAGTCACATGGCTATGCCCACCAAGCCACGCCCACAGAACCGGTAGAAAAAGTTTTTTAATACCACCACTGCTTATAGCTCAGTTCAGCAATTGTGGGTTCAGCAAAGCCATCATCATGGTTTCCTTGATAGGAATTGTTATAGGGCCTTCCAACTTCTTCTTATCTTTCCAATTTTCTTTGTTATTAGATAGGAAAAATACAAGCAATTACCTGAAGCACAAAAAGAGTACTTGTGGTACCTTTGTGGTACACTTTTGGTTCTGAAAGAAAAAAATATTTCCACATACTGTTTGGATTAAAAGGAATGAGACCTAACAAAAAGGAGGAGAAATAGAGAACTGATAAAAACAAAAACCACCAAAAATTTACAAATGGGCCAGAATGCAATTTCAAACACTGTGCTGAGTGCACCGATGTTTAATCATATTATATCTCTTTTCTATAAGCTCATTGACTCCCAGTTGGTTCTGTGCAGTCCCCTGTGCATCATGCCCTGTCACATACATTGGACAGATCAATTGAAGAATAAGTACCATCTGGATGAACACAAAAATTCAGTAAAAAAGCTGGAACACAATTCCTCCCTTGTCCAACATATGAAAACAACAGGTCATACCATCGACTTCAATGGCACCAAAACCCTAGCCACTTTAGAAAATCCCAGCCACAAAATTATCAGTGGAACCATCGAGATTGAAAAAAGACCTGAAAGCATGAATAGAAGAGATGATTCCACCAGACTGTCAACTATTTGGAAGCCTGCACTCACAAACAAAATAATCTCCACACCACAAGCCAGGCAAACACCTGGGCACAAACAGATCCCCCCTGATATCTCCAGCTCAAATACACCCCAACCAGGTACCTTAATGAAACCTAGCTTTCTAATAAATGATAGCACAGACCACAACTCCCAACCAATCAGGATGAAGAAAAAATCTTTCTTGCACAGCAATAGGCTAGCCACAAATTTAGAACTGAAACAACTGTAAAAGTCTGACTCACAGATGAACTCAATACAGAAGCCTGATGATGGCAGATGAGACTCTGCCGAAACGTTGCTACAACTCTAAAAGCACAACTATAATGACGTGGGAAAATACCCGAACAAAGCTCAATACTATATATATATTGTTTGGGTATTTTCCCACATCATGATAGCTTTGCTTTTAGAGTTGTTTAATAGCTGCTGCGCTCTGATGAAATGTTAATTTGAAACAGGTTCGTGTTGCATTGTTCTCTTGGCAGCTGCAAAGGAATTTGAGGTCACATACTATTCCTGCTCAAAGACTTTGGTCTGGCTGTTTACTTCCTCCCTGTAGAGGTCTGATATTTGTTTTCTTAAGTTTTCGTGGGTACTTACATGTATGGTATTTAGCTTTGTTCGGGTATTTTCCCACATCATTATAGTTGTGCTTTTAAAGTTGTAGCAATGTTTTGGCAGAATCTCATCTTTTTTCTCTATGGCTTCTCTGATGCCTACCTGTATTTTGTCAGAGCTGTGGACTTTCACATCCTCATTGGAAAGGTGAGACATCACATTTTGTCCTGTACCTCACACGTAAACCATCTTTGACCAAGAATGGATCAACAGCAGCAGCAGCAATTTCACCAGCAGCTGCAGAATGAAAACCAGGCTTTGCAACAGCAGGTGACCCAGCTAGCTAATCAACTTGCTCTACTCAGGCTCATGCTGCTCCTCCTGCCCTCCCATCAGAAATGCCTGTGGCTGTGCCGGATAAGTTTTCTGGGCAGAAAACTTATCCGGCACAGCCACTGGGCATTTCTGATGGGGAAACAGCTGAGATGTTCCCGGCTTTCATGGGACAATGCCAATTGTTTATGGCTCTGAGCCCAGAGGATTTCCCAGATGACTGGGCTCGGGTGGCGTTTGTAATAAGCCTCCTTTTGGGTCCAGCTGGCAGATGGTCACTCCTTTATAACTGCAGAACAGCCCGTTGTTAACGGATTATCAGGGTTTGGCAACATATGCACCAAATGTAAGAGGACCCCATACGGGTGCAGATGACAGCCAGACGTCTGAAGGAACTTCGACAGGGGAAGCGCCCCCTGCAGGAATTCATTTAGGAATTTCAGCTGATCTGTCTGGATTCTCATTTGAATGATGCAGCCTTGATGGACGCGTTTCAGGATGGCCTGTCAGAGGAGCTATAGGATGAGTTGGTTCGGGTGAACACGCCCTGACACTTTGATGCTCTGGTGGTGCAATGTTTGTGCCTCGACGACTGACTTCAACAGTGCAGGACTCGATGCACCGTCCAGTAGCAGCCATCCACCTCTCTGCAACAGCGCCTTGTGCATCCAGTGCCCCGGGTCACCCAAATTGTTGTGGCTATGACTGAGGAGCCAATGGAGTTAGGAGCTGTGTGACCTTGTCTGACAGCCCAAGAACGCATACAGAGGATGTCAAGGTTTTGTGTTTTATATTGGGGGGGGCAGGACATTTTGCTCATTCCTGTCCTATTAAGCAAAGGGCAGGCCCGACTTTGGGGAAACCCTAGGTTGGGCGCGTACCGAACACCCACCTGAAGTAGCAGAGGTGGACCTGGGCCCCCTCGGCATCTGCTTCTGGACTCTCAGGTTTTCTTGCCAACCTGGTCAAAAGGGATTCTGTGGTTGCGCTGGTGGACTCAGGGGCCACAGGAACTTTATGGACGCGGGCCTTTCTGACCCATTTTTGATTCCCTTTTGGTTCTGTGGACCCTCCGCTGAGGTCAACACTATTGACGGGCGGGAACTCCGTGCTGGACCCATTCAATTTGCTACCCAGCCATTGCGCCTGATCATTGGTGACCATGAGGAGGCGATCCCTTTTTATCACGCAGATCTCCACTTCCGTTAGTCCTCAGCCTGGCTTGGCTTCGGATTCATGATCCTCAGGTGGCATGGTCACGGAATGCCATTTCCTTTCCAATTTACAGTGTTGGACCATTTACGCCACAACCTTGCTGATCAGGATGTCACCACTCCCCATCTCCATATCTCCTGAACTGTTGGACTTCTTGGATTTGTGTTATTGAGAAGGAGGCAGACTGGTCCCCCGCATGCGCCTTATGATTGCCGGTGGACCTTCTGCCCGATGTCCCACTACCCAAAGGAGTCTGTATTCCATGTCCGAGCCGAATTGGCTGCCCTCTGTGATTTTTTGGACAAGAACTTGGCCTGTGGGTTCATCCGGCCGTCGTTGTCCCTCTCTCAGCTCCTCTCTTTTTGTTAAGAAGAAGAAGGAGATTTACGCTTGTGTTGTGATTACCGCGGTTGAACGCCATCACGTGCGGAATAGTTACCCCTTGCGCTCATTCCAGAGTTGATGAAGCGGTTGCGGGAGGCCACTGTCTTTACCAAGCTCATCTTTGAGGGGTCAAACCAGCTGTGGATGCGAGAGGGGGACGAATGGAAGACGGCGTTTGGTACCCGATAAGGCCATTTTGAGTATATCGTGATGCCGTTGGGTTGACCAGCCCCCGTGCTCTTCCAGCACCTGACTGAATGATGTGTTTCGGGACATGTTAGATCGGTTCGTGGTGGTATACCTAGACGATATTTTGATTTACTCACAGGTCCAGGGCAACCACCTTCAACAGTTTTGTCTGGTCTTGCAATGTCTTCGGGACCATCAACTCTATGCGAAGCTGGAGAAATGCTTCTTCCAGACTTTCATAGAGTTCCTGGGCACATCATCTCTTCTGAAGGCATTGCCATGGACCCCTATAAAGTGGAGGCCTTGTGTAGTTGGGAACCCCCTCATCACGTGAAGGACAGTTGAACACCTTTTGTGCACTGAAGGTGGAGTTCCAGATGGACCATTGGAATTTGGAACACTTGTCCACGGTGAGGAAGTTGAACCAATCGCAGATCTGGTGGTCCTGTTTTTTGCCCCGTTCAACCTTTATGTGACCTATATTCCCAGTGGTCACAATCAGAGAGCAGATTCTCTGTCCGCAAACCTGAGTACCTTTGCCCGAGGACCCCCTTCCTCTATGGACGTGGGCCAGTGGAATCTTTGGCCTAAGTCCAGGAACCAGTAATTTGCGGACTTGGGTACGAGAGGCACAGTGCCTGGACGATTGGTCACAGCAGAGGATGGGGAGATTGACCTGACTCCCATGGGCTTTGGAGGAGGACTTACTCTGACCGACATCGGGGCCAGTTGTACGTACCCATGGGACGCTTTGAGCCCTTATTATGACTCAGTGTCAGACAACCCTGCTGCGGGCCATTTTGGTTTTTTGAGAACCTTCATCTTGTCAAATGGATTTTTTTTCGTGCCTCGAGTTCGGCAATAATGTCCACACCTATGTGCATCCTGTGTACCATGAAGGCAAGCGAAAGCCACAACGGGTGCACCTTCCTGGTCTTCAATCCTGCTGACTCGGAAAGACCATGGGAGCAATTTCTATGGACTTCTTAACACATTTGCCCTCTTCATCTGGATTTATGACTGTACTTGATGTGGTACATGTTAACCAAAATGGCCCACTTTATCCCATGTCGTAAATTACTGTCAGCCCGTACTACTGCCTGTTGTTTTGCAGCATGTGTTCCTCTTCATGGTCTGCGGACAGGGTAGTTTTGGATCACAGTGTCCAATTTACCCTCAATGAAGAGCCTGATGACCGGTTGCCAGTAGGTGTGTTTATTGTCGGCGCACCATCCAGAGATGATGGTGGGACGATAAGGTGATTTGGCATTCTCCACAATATTTACGTGTTTTGCAACCACCAAAAAGATTGGGTGGCTTATCTCCCTCTGGCGGAGTTTGCCTTCAACTCTCCCAGCACACCTCACCAAAATGACACCTTTTTACCAAATGTGGTTCACCTGAGGTTTTTTCCATTGTCCTCTTGGATTCCCCGGTTCCCAACGGAATTCTTGTCGAACTGCATTCTGTTCAACAATTGATTAAACAGCAATTATTACGGGCTAAGAGGACTATAAAAGGGTTACGGATCCTCTCAACAGGCGAGCGCCCCTGGCTGTGGGAGACCAGGTGTGGTTGTCCATGAAACATTTATCGTAACCACCTGATCAAGAAGCTGGACCCTTTTCATCGGTTTTCATCGGTCCCTTCCTTGAGGCGGTTATCAAACCCTCCTTATCAGCTCACCCTACCAGTGCTCCATGCACATTCATCCTGTCTTCCACTATTCCCTTCTGGTCCTGATGCCCCTTCGTTGCTCTCCATTCTCCGTGCTGCAGTTCCTCCACCTATACCCGGCAATGATACCACTGCTGACGAACACGGTGGTCAGCATTGGGGATTCCCGCTGGCTGAAAGGACTTTTCATATTTCATGAGAGCTGGGGGATGGACCAGAGGCCCTTTCCTGGGTGGATGCTTCCACCCCTGGACCTATACGGAGCTTCCATGCTCAGTTCCTTTGAAACCACGTCCTGATCGTCAGACTCAGGGGAATGGCCCTGCGGTGAGGGATAGTGAATGCCTTCCTCCCAGGACCTTCCTCTTCGGCAATGCCTTCCTCCCTGATGTGTTCAGTGTCGGCAGATAACTGAGAGGGAAAGCCTGAGGCTAATCAGGAGAAGGAGGAGGGCATATGGAGAGCCTCTGACAAAGAATCAAGTAGACAAATGCTGGTTGATGCTGGACAAACGTCGCAGGAAAAGGTGGAGCTGCAACGCAGGAAGCGGGGACGAATCAGAGACTGAGCTGAGTGACTGACACACCCCACAGAATAAAAGTGGGTGTGTTTTCTCTGAGAGCTCCGTACGGACAAAGTGTGAGTTTTTGCTGTGGAGTTTCGGTGTATTTCTGTTTTCCTGAAATTTCGTGATTTATGTTGCTGTTATCTTGTCATTGACTTGATACTGCCAAGAACACTGCCTGCTTCAAAGAGTTAACTCTATAATCTTAAAATCTTCTTGCCTACCTGTATTTTGTCAGAGTGTGGATTTTCCATCCTCATGGAAAGGAGAGACATAATATGTATGTAATATAAAGAAGGCCTTTCTGGATATGTGAAAGAATGACTATAAAAAATATTTCTTTCTGTTTTCCAAGATACAAAAATGCACCAAGTGTCCAGATGATCAATATCCAATCAAGAATTGAGTCCAATGTATCCTAAAAAGGAGAACTTTTGTCCTATGAAGAAAAACTGGCATCATCCTAGTCTCTGCTGCCCTTCTCTTGCTCCTAATCATGATCCTTATTTTAATCATATTTATTAAATCCCTAGAAACTCCCATTGTAAGCCAACAACGGGACCTCTCCTTCACCTTCTGATCTCTCTCTTGCTTTGCTTCTTGGCCTCTTTTTCTTCATTGGACAACCAAGAAAAGCCACCTGTCTTCTCGACAAATGGTATTCAACATTGTCTTCACATAGCTGTGTCTTCTGTTTAGCCAAAAGATTACAGTGGTGCTGGCATTCCTGGCCACAAAACTAGGGAACAGGGTGAGAGGATGGTTGGGGAAGATCTTGGCCACATCCATCATCCTTTCTGGTTCTGCTGGCCAAACTTTCATTTGTGTCCTGTGGTTGCTGTTTCTCCCCATTCCCTGACTCTGATCTCCATTCCCAGCCGGGAGAGATCATCCTTCAATGCAACGAAGGCTCTGTTGCTATGTTTATGTTGTCCTTGCTACATGTGTTTCTGCTGCCATTTGTTTCATTGTGGCTTTCTTGGCCAGGAACCGACCTGGGACCTTCAATGAAGCCAAGCTAATCACCTTCAGCATAGGGTCTTCTGTTGTGTCTGGATTTTTCCTGCCCACCTACCTGCTACTAAAGGAAAGTCCATGATGGCTGTGCAGGTCTTTTCCATTTTGGCTTCTGGAGCTGGGCTACTTTCTTATCTTCTTCCCCAAGTGCTATATTATCATCCTTAGTCAAATCTAAATCTAAGGAACATCTAATTATAAAAGTAAGGAAATAAGTGTGAAATTGTTTCTTAGGTTCATAATATTTAATTATCCATTGCTTTTTTTGGGTCCTTAGGATATTTGCTTTGCTTCTGTTTCACAATTAAGGTGATTTAATCTGAAGGAAATAAAAATAAAGAGTGAAAGACTAATGAAATTAAACTCCAAGATAATCCTCAACCCATTGAAATTAAAACTGTCATGCAGACAGGGAATGACAGGAGAAGAATTTATATTAACATAAGACAGCTGAAGAGAAGAGATGAGATTTTCAAAAGAGAGGGAGAAAGAGTCTTTTGAGGGGTATTTGGTGCTCTGTGAACTTGGTTCTATTCTTGCAGATGTTTCATTACCCAAAGTTGACAACATCTTCATTGCTACTAAGGAATGGAGTGCGCTCTTACTTTTTATTCCAGCGGCTTGCCCTGTTAGTGTTGGTGGAAGTGATCTTGGTGGCTCTTTGGTTCAGGCATTGTTTACTTCTTGTTTGTTGGTCTGATGTTAACCTTGGTGTTAATCTATTTTCATCTGGATATTGCCAACTGATGGGGAGATGTTTTGGCCAAGAATGAGGACCTCACCTACTACCTCCTGGTTTCCCTCCCATTTCCCTTTTGACATCCTTTCTATTCATCAAATCAACCAAAAGGCCCACCTGCTCTCTCCATCAAACAATCTTCAATATCATTTTCTCACTCGCTGTCTCTTCTCTCTTGGCCAAAGCTATCATAGCGGTGATGGCCTTTCTGGCCAAAAAGTCAGGACCCACCATGAAGAGATGGCTGGGAAAGGATTTGATTAACTCCATTATTATAGCTGGTTTCAGATTGCCATTTCAACTATCTGGTTGGGAGATTTTTACACGCACTTCCAGCCTGAACAGATTGTCTTGCAACACAGCAATGGTCTGTTGCCATGTTTTATGGAGCCATGGGCTATATGAGCTTCCTGTCCACCATTGGCTTTACAGTGGCTTTCCTGCCAGAAACCTGCCTGGTGCCTTCAGTGAAGCCAAGATGATCACCTTCAGCATGCTGGTCTTCTCCAGAGTCTAGATCTCCTTTGTGCCCAAAGGCATCTGAGCACCAAACGGAAATACATGGTGGCCAAACAGATCTTCTCAATATTGATCTCCCATGCTGCACTGCTGCNTACACTATTTTACAAAGACCAGATTTGAAATTCTAATAATAAAAGTAAAATGGAAAACCTAACTCTTCTGGGTTCAGGAATGCAATTGAAGAAGAATATTTCCTTTATTGTCCACATTTTGGGGGGATATATATAAATTTGTCTGCATAGAAAATATTTTATTGGTCTATTTTATTTTTTGAACTCATATCACATTTTATGGAAGAGTCACACTTGAGCTTTCATTCATTTAATAAGTAAGTCTGAAGAGCAAAGAGGCAGAGAGAATGAAATATGAAAGCAACCTTTTGATTTAAAACATGAGATTAAGAGGTTTGCCCGTTTCCACAAGCTGCTAAATGAGAAAAGTGGTCTCTTTACTTGTCCTATAATCCTTAATCCATGCACTGGATATGCTTTGATGTCATTTCAGTCCCTCTTTCTCTGCCGCCTTAAAGCTGGACAACTTCAGCATAAGAGGGTGATCGCAAAGAACCTCTTCACCTAAATGGTTTTGCTCCTTTCTCATGGGGAGATGCAGAAGATGTGGATCTGAATTATTTATGAACATAAATCATAAGAAATGATGACATTCTGGTCCTTAACAAATGAGGATCATCTTCTACAGGGGGGTCAAATTCACTGTCAGTATTCTGGCACTTAACACCATTTAAATCATAGTCTTGAACCAAACTTCCAAAGCTTCAAAAGGATTTTAACTTGGGAGTTAAAGCTGTGTTATTGTCTGAGTGTAGTCGACTCTGAGACACATCATTCATTGTCACCCTTCACCCTGGTTTTCCCCCCACCCTCTGGGTGTATCGTAATTCATATACTCCAATGTGACACATCCAGAGTCATCAATTATGTTCTCCAGTTAGTATTTTGTGTGGCAGAACTTCAGTCACCAAATTACTAACTTTCAAAACATTTATGGAATGCAGTTGTGGTTTTGCAAGCTGCCACACTGCTCCCCCCTCTCTTTCTGTTGACAACTCTGAAAGACCAGAGAAATATTTTATGAGTTGACACTCCCATCATCACGACAACATCACATGATGTATCGGGATGTTTTTCTCCTTCACTAAGCTGGGTGTGGACATGGCCAAAGAGGCCCCACTCCACTAACCACACTGACAGAAAACAGTTCCCCCAAAGAGATTTCTGGGAAAGTTGTAGCAAGAAATCAGGTCGCACCATGGACCATGCTGTGGGCACGGCCACCATCTCATAGCATACCATCATCATAGCCCTCTGTTTATTTGGTAAATNGTTGTGGTTTTGCAAGCTGCCACACTGCTCCCACCTCTGTTTCTGTTGACAACTCTAAAAGACCAGAGAAATATTTTTTGAGTTGACACTCCCATCATCACGACAACATCACATGATGTATTGGGATGTTTTTCTCCTTCACTAAGCCGGGTGTGGACGTGGCCAGCATGTGATGCATCCAGCCCGTAGGCTGAGAGTTTGATAGCCCTGATCTACTCAGTCAGTATCGCCTAAGTTATACTTTACATTCTGCTTTTGTTTTCCAATGTGTAAAACTGAAAATTTCTTCACCAAATGCTTGGGCCAAAGAGGCCTCACTCCACTAACCACACTGACAGAAAACAGTTTCCCCAAAGAGATTTCTGGGAAAGGTGTAGCAAGAAATCAGATCGCACCATGGACCATGCTGTGGGCACGGCCAATATCTCATAGCATACCATCATCATAGCCCTCTGTTTATTTGGTAAAGTAAAAAAAGTTCTCAGTGCGAACACAAATATGGAAGGACAACAGAGAGAGTATCAAGGGAAAAAAAGATCTATCCACTCTATAACTTTCTCCCTATTAACCAAATGGTGCAGTCCACAGGCTGTCATTTTCTTGCTCTTAGTCCAGAGGTGGTATTCAGCAGGTTCTGACCAGTTCTGGAGAACCGCTAGCAGAAATTTTGAGGAGTCCGGAGAACCAGCAAATACCATCTCTGACTGGCCCCGCCTCCATCTATTTTCTGCCTCCTNCAGGAGAACAGAGCTGGAAAGTAGGTTAGTGGGGTGGGGAGGGAATGGGATTTTGCAGTAATCTTCCCCTTGGAGTAGGGTGGGAACAGAAATTTTACAGTATCCTTCCCCTGCCACATCCACCAAGCCACATCCACAGAACTGTTAGTAAAAATATTTGAATCCCACCATTATCTTTGTCAGTTCTCATCCCAAAATTGATATTCTTAGAAAAGATGGGAAATAAAATTTCACTTCAGGCACAAGGAATTTTAAAATCAGCTCCAGTTCAGATTAATACTATATGAAACCTATTTGATCTAATCAAAAACAAAATCACAAACAGGACCTACTATAAATATTAGACAGGATTCAAGAATATTGATTATTTAATAGTCATTAGAAAACAGGTAGCACTAAAATTAAATGCCACTAACCTAGAATTCACCAACCCCACATGTCCATGGACCACATTATCCTAAGTGTAAAAAAATGAGGACCAAGTGTGAGCGTGGCTTGGTGGGAAGGATATTGTAAAATCTCCAGTCCAAGGTGGCATTTGCCAGTTCTCCAAATGACTCAAAATTTCTGCTACTGGTTCTCCAGAACTAGTCAGAACTGCTGAATGTTACCTCTTTTATGGAGATTCTCAGTCATTCAGGACATGGTTGTTCCAAAGGTGTTCTTTTCAAAAGGAAACTGGACTCTTTGGTTTTTCTTTGAAGACGTTTCTCTTCTAATCCGAGAATGTTCTTCAACTCTGATTGGATGGTGGGGAATGGAAGGATTTATACTCCTTGCAAACAGTTGGTCATTTGCATTCTTTTAGCCAGTCATTAAGGCCACTTGCAAGTTTTTCTGTGTTGTCAAAATAAACCTCCAGGTGACCTTAATACGCGCTAAAAGAATGCAAATGACCAGCTGTCTGCAAGGAATAGAAAATCTTCCATTCCCCACCATCCAGTCAGAGTGGAAGAAACTGCTTGGATGAGGAGCGAAGCGTCTTCAAAGAAAAACAAGAAAGTCCAGTTGCCTTTTGAAAAAAGCAGATTTTGGGATACCAACTCCAGAGCTCTGAATGACCTTTTCAAATGGTCTCTGTGTCAAGCCCAAAATTGACATATGTATAGCCATTTTAGTTAGGCTTAGTATATATTCTTTTTATTACTTTCTCTGTGGCAATCATGGGGGGCAGGAAGGGTTTCAGGCTTGCCACATTCCAAAAGCCCATGTCACACTGCACCAATGGATGGAAAGAGGATGTAAAATGGAGAGAAACACTTGCCATCCGTTGGTTAACACGATTCTTCCGTTTCTGTACTCACTGCATCCGTTTTCATACTCTCTATCCATCAGCATTTCCGTCTTCCTGACATTTCATCGCCTCAAAAAGTTTAAATGGTGATTTAAATGGGGAACAATCCGTTCTACATCCATTGTCATCATTACACGTCCGCTATATCCGCTAGGCATTCCCACTGCACATCCGCGCAACTCAAATCCGCTCCAGAGGGGAAAATGGACACAAAGAGAAGCGAAATGGACCACGGAAAGACACGCAGCGTTAGTAGCACGGACGAAGAAAGGATGAAGCGGATTACAAGCTCGCATCAAAGCATTAAAATGAAAAAACGTTCGTATTATGCCGGACGTATCTCTGATATTTAGGATGTCTGTCAGGATGCCAAAGAGATGCAGAAGGGACACCTCGGGGAAAACCTATATTGCCTATAAAAAGGGGAGCCAACTCACCTGGATCTCACTTTCAGACAGCAGCCCTGCTGTGCAGACCTCTGCAGACTTCATCTGGCTCTCCACAGTATCCAGTCATTCCCATGGATCGTACAAAAGTCGTTTTTGGTAAGCCACCATCGTTCTGCAAGGAGTGTGAATCTACTACAGTGAAAGAAAAGGGGCGGCCAAAAGTGTCTGCGGTTCCGCAAGTATGGATCGGGAGAAGAGCAGAGTACGGACTGTCAACAAGGCTTGATGGTGGAGCTCAGTAACGAAGACCTCATCCTTCCAGGAACTCATGAGGATGCCTCCAAGCCATGTTTGACGAAGTTGTGGAGCGGCTAACACCCAGGTGACCCAATGCAGAGCACCAACTTCCGGCCCAGCCTGGACCCTGGGTTCAAGGTGGCACTTCACTCTGCACACCTGGCTCTTTAGGGACCACGTACGAGGAGCATGCAGTAGGGGCTGGAGGGTGCCACACAACACGATGCAGCATTGTGGTCCCAGAGAAGTGGTTGCAGGCCATCATCAAGAATACCTGGAGGAGCTCCTCCAGTGCCCCTCACTGAAGGAAGGATTGGAAGAAAGTTGCAGAAGCAGTGTATCAGAAGTGGAACTCCCCCCACACCGTGGAGTCGTAGATGGAAAGACATGGCCTGGCAAAACTCCAAGGCCAAGTTGGGTCTCTACTTATTTCAGCTCAAGGCTTCTTCAAACATCATCCTCTTCGCCATTGGTCGATTGCTGAACTACAAGTCATGTACATCAATGCGTTCAGGCAATGGCTCATCTTCATATGCCCAGGTATACAACGCTCAGTCACCTCAAGAGGGGCTGGAAATCAACGCATCATGGGCTTTCCCAGATCAGACCCCCTGCCCAACGACACGCAAAATGTGCCCTACTTCATCGTGGGATGATGCCTTCTCCCTCAGAAACCTACCTCCATGAACCCTACACCTCCAGGATTCCTTCACCCTGAAGAGAGGGATCTTCAACTACAGGCTTGTCCAGGGCAAGGTGGGTGGCTGGAGAACGCCTTTGGCATCCTGCCACAGGTTGCCAGGTACTTCTAAACACCATGCAGCATCGCCCACAGACTGTGAGGAGGATTCGTGGAAGTTGCTGCCATTCCTGCACAAATCTCATGCGCCCCGCTACCCGTTTTGCCCAGAAACAGGCTCGTTGGACCTTCCAAACAAGGCAATGGGGACATGGACCTGGGGAATGGAGGCAAAGGGCCGAAAACCTGATGGACACTGTGGTTGAACAAGTCCCCAACAGAGCTCATGTGAAGGAAGAAGCAGCGCAAACCTCCTGAAACACATGTGCAACTCCCCAGCTGCGAGCAGTGGGAATGCAAGACAGGATGATAGAGCTTAATGGGATGCTTCCTTCAGCCCAGTTCTCATCACACCCGATGAGATTGGGCCATGTTGTTGAGTGGCCCTTTACAGTGAAAAAGACATTTAATAAAGAGTTGTGCTTATGTTGAAATGTGTTGATGAATGATTACAATTGTTATTTGATAATTAAAGGCCATAGGATGTTGGCACCTGGGAGGGTGGACCTATAAATTCCCACTATTGCTTGCACTGGAGGCTTTCTATCCACAGTTTAATCTCTGCCATCCCGCAGTATTTACCCATCCAAAGGTATCCCTGCCATTCCCACTGCTATCTTAACCCATTCCAAAAACATGCAAAGGCTTAACCATTTCTTAAAAGTTTCCCACCAAGACTTTATTTATAAAATAAATGAAGCTAGTGTGTGAAGTAAAGATAATCTTTTTATTAATAACAAGCTATAAAAGCCAAAAATGACCCAAGTCAAGTGTCCAAAGCAAAGATAAAGTCAACAGGTAGCCACCCATTCTATGGCCACTCTTCTTAGTCACTCTGATGCGTGACCAGTCCAGTGGTGAAGTGTCCAGGTGCTGTGGAAGGTGGCTGCTGCTGGAGTGCTGGTCCGAGGCGTCATTGGGGTGCCTGGCCCTAAGAGGAAATGGGGACAGTGTGTGGATGAAGCTTCTCAGAGAGTCTGTCAGTCCTTTGATGTTGAGAAGCCCCCTTCCTCCAGGGACAAAAATAGGGATTTCAGCCCCATACCGACGACAGATTTTACTGAGGCGGGGTTGCCTGTGGGGTGCGAGGAAGGAGTAGTGTAGTGGGGCTGTCTGGTCTGCAGCTGAGCGAGGTGAGGCTTGGTTGACATCTGCGGCGATGGGTGGCATCTGTTGGCGTGCGGTGCACTGTTGGTGTGGGTTGCATCGGTTCGCATCGGTGGCTTGTAGCGTCGGTGGCATCAGTTGGCATCGGTGGCACCAGTGGCATCCGATTACCTGTTGCCTGGGACTGGGAAGGGCTGCTGTGCTGCTGGATCTCCTGGTAGCCGTAGCCTTGTGGGTGAAGGGCCTGTGAAAGGCCTTGGAATGCAGTGGACATCACCTGTGGTGAGGAGCAGTCCTGGACTGGGTGGGAGCAGGTCATCTTTGGTCTGGAGGGTTGTGAAGAAGACGGTGATCCTGTTCCTTGAATCACCTTGGTTCTGTGATTCTGACATGTTCATGAGGGTCTTGGCTTGATGATTAGGTGGAGGAAGGGCTTGCGTTGGAGGATGGAAACAATCGGTGGTTGTACCAGCTCAGAGAAAGATCTACACTGCTTCTGATGGTGTCCCTGATCTCTAGTAGGACAGTGTTGGGCTCTGCCCCCCCGGTCTTGCCCTCTTCTGCCTGCTTTTGTGGAGGTGCGAGCTGGCGGTGGATGTGGGTTAGCCTCTTGGTTGAAGTGTCCTCTCCTTGTCCCACTGCAATCAGGGTTCCTCCACGCCGCTCCACCACAGGTAGTGCAAGCTGTCGAGGGGGTCTCTGGTGACATGCTCCAACAGATACCTGCCTGCGATACAGGAGGTGACTTCTTGGCAGAAGAGACTGGCTCTCAGCGGCTGCCATAGGAGAGAGGGTTGCTGAGAGGGGCTGCTCCTCAGTGGCCAAAGATCTCACCCTCCAAGTAGCTGCACTTGGCCATCACGTAGGTTCTCTCGGTCCGTCAGCTGACCGTGGGCCTGGCAGATTTCTGAGGTGCAGCCTTCCGTACCAGGTGTGCATGTGCTTCCACCAGCGAGTAGCACCCCGAAGTGTAGCCCAGGCCTCCGCCTTCTTTCTTAAGCAGCCTGCTTCCTTTTGGTGTCCCAAAAGAGCCCGTGTCCCTTCCGCCATTGATACTCATTCTGCTTCTCAGGCCACTCCAGCACCTCATCCTCATGTTCCTCTTCTATGGTGTTATTGCCTCCTTCCTGTTTTCACGTCTGCCTCCCTTCCCTTCATGACCACATGCGGCCCTCATCAGAGGGGCTTCCAGGTTGTAGGCTGCCTCCTCCACACCACACCAGCAGCAGCAGCAGGCACCGCAGCACCAGCAGCCACCAGCAGCAACCAGCAGCACAGCAGCACCAGCAGGATCAGGATTCAGCAGCAGCAGTAACACCACATCGCAGCAGCACCAGCAGGACCCAGGAGCACGTGAGCAGGACAGCGGACCAGCAGCACCAGCAGCACCAGCAGCACAGAGGATCAGGATTCAGCAGCGAGCAGAGTAAGCACCAAGCAGCGGCCATCAACACAGCAGGACCAGGAGCACGAGAAGGACCAGGAGCCAACCAACCAGGACCAGGAGCACCAGCAGGACCAGCAGGACCAGGAGCAGCGCCTGCAGAGTAAGCACAGAGAAGCACCAGCACTAGGAGCGTGCCAGCAAGTGCCTCTCCGTTCACGCGTATGCCTCTTTCCACCCTCTTGCAGGGCCATTTTGCCCTCATCTGAGGGGCTTCGAGGTTGTTAGGCTGCCTCCTACACACCACCACACCAGCCAAGCAGCAACATCAACAGTAGAAGCAAAAAGCAGGACCAGCAGCCACCAGCAGCACCAGGCAACACCAGCAGCCACCAGCAGCACCAGCAGGACTAGGATCAGCAGCAGCAGAGTAAGCACCAGCAGCACCAGCAGACCAGGAGCCCAGCAGGACAGGAGCACCCAGCAGCACCAGCAGGACAGGAGCACCGGAGCACCAGGAGCACAGCGGGACCAGCAGCGACCAGTAGGGACCAGAGCAAGCACCAGCAGAGTAAGCCACTAGCAGAAGCACAGCACTAGGAGCAGCGCCAGCAGAGTAAGCACCAGCAGAAGCACCAGCACCAGGAGCAAGCGCAGCAGAGTAAGGCACCAGCAGAAGCACCAGCACCAGGAGCAGTGCAGCAGAGTAAGCACCAGCAGAAGCCCCAGCACAAGGAGCAGTGCAGCAGAGTAAGCACCAGCAGAAGCACCACACCAGGAGCAGCGCCAGCCAGCAGTAAGCCCAGCAGAAGCCCAGCACCAGGAGCGCGCCAGAAGAAGCTCCAGCATAAGAGTCAGCCCCACATCAGAAGCCCCAAGCAGAAGGCAGAGTCAGGGCCAGGGGGTGGGATGGTGGCCCTGTCCCTCTTGCCCAGGGCTGGCAGCAGATGGCAGAGGCTTTCTCTTTCCTTCCATGGTTGTTGCGTTTGCCGGCCGGCTTGCTGGCTTGCTGGCATGGTGCGCTGGAGCTGTGTCTGGCAGGATTGTCTTTCCTCTTGAATGGTGACCCTGATTGCGAGCTGCTTCCCTTTATATCCATTGGCTGATGCATGCATCCTGCCCCACATGCCCCGCAGTGAATGCTCTGCACTGCCTAGGGCATCACTAGGCATCGCTAGGCTTCCGTCTTCATCCGCGTCATTTCGCTTC
>BHFT01005238.1:0-35362 GCA_004320025.1 Laticauda laticaudata
ATAGAGAGGAAGCAAAACGGAGGCAGTGAGTACATCGCGTTAACCAACAGATGGCAAGCTTTTTTGTTCATTTTACATCCTCTTTGCATCCATTGGTGCAGTGTGACATGGGCTTAATTGGAGAACATGATTGATGACTCAGCTATGGATGTTTTTTCATTGGATGATACACCCAGGAGGGTGGGGGAAAGCAGGATGAAGGTTGACAGTGAATTACGTATCTCAGAGTTGGCTACACCCAATAGAAATCATTCCTGGGGCAAAACTATCAAAATCCAAAATGTACGCCCTGACCCCCTGGGAAATGCAAGAAATGTGCAAATATATAAACAAAAACTTAGCAAGAGGGTTCATCGAGCCAGCCAAACCACAAGTTGCACCTCCAGTCCTGTTCAAAGAAAAAAGAAAAGATGGAACTATAATATTATTCATGGATTTTAGAGTGATCAATGGATTGTGCATACAAAATCTATACCCACGCCCACTCATGAAGGACATGCTATCCCACCTGGCCAAAAGGAAGGTCTTTACCAAATTAGATCTCAGAGAAGCATACTATCGAGTCTGCATTAGGGATGGAGATGAATGGAAAACTGCATTCAACTGCCCCTTAGGGAGCTTCCAATTTAAGGTCAAGTCTTTTGGGCTACAGGGCCCCCGGCAGTGTTCATGCAGTTAATAAATGAGGTGCTACATGGACATCTTTATAAGACAGTTCTTTTCTACTTGAATGACATTCTAATCTACACTGAGATGATGGACAACCACATACCCTTAGTCTGCCAGGTACTATAAAAACTTCTAGCAGCAAACCTGTATGTCAAGCTGTCAAAATGTGAATTTCACTATGCACAGTTGAACTACCTAGACTACTGAGTCTCCAATGAGGGCACAGAGATGGACCTAGCCATTCTGGGCTGGCAGCCCCCTCAGACTCGCAGACAGCTACAAAGCTTCTTGGAGTTTGCAAACTTCTACCGACAATTCATCCCCTCCTTCACTAGGATTGCCAAACCCATGATGGACCTCCTAAACACAGGGAGTCAGGAACGAAACCCCACTCAAGACAACCCCTAGAGTGGGATTTTACCTGCCAAAAAGCATTGGAAATGCTGAAAGAACTGTTTGGAAAAGTACCAGTACTGAAGAATCCTGACCCTGAACAACTCTTTGTCATTCAATCAGAAGCCAGTGACATGGCAAGTGGGAGCAGTGTTACTCCAAAGAAACAACCAAGGAAGCCTACAGTCCTGTGCGTACACTTCCCGCAAGTTCATGGACACAGAAAGATGTTGGGATGCATAGGAAAAGAGGCTTTTACAGTGAGATTGGCACTGCAAACCTGGCATCACCTGCTGGAAGGGGGACAGAGACCATTTTAAGTCTGGCCCGACCATAAAAACTTGGAAGCCCTGCAAAAACTATCACCCAAACAAACCTGATGGGCTCAATACTTCAACTGATTCATGCTAAAACACATCCCAGGGGGAGGAATATACTGGCTGATGCCCTCTCCCACATGTCCCAGTACAAATGTGAAAGGGAGGAGGTCGTAAATGCCATCACCCCCCCAACCCAACTCGCTGCCCAAGTAACCACCTGACTACAACACCGTGATTGGCAAGACCAACCCACAGATGACCTAACGATGAAACTCAAAATCAAAGTGCTAGCAGACCCCGGGTTCCAGGACAATCAACACACCTTGACAAAAAGAGATAACCTGGCATGGCAGGGGACAAAACTCTACGTCCCAGAAGCCCTACGCATCCTAGTTCTTCAGAGAAGCCACAACGCCAAGCCAGCAGGCCACTTTGGGTTCTTAAAGATTTACACTTGGCTTGGAGGCAGTTCTGGTGGCCTGGCATAAAGAACAATGTACAGTTATGTGAAAAGTTGCACCATTTGTGCTGTGATGAAAAAACTTTAGTTTTCACAAAACATACAAATACAAATAAAATATCTTTTTTTGAGAACAACGTGGCCCCGGATTATCCATACAGACATAAACTCAATACATATTTATCTTATACATTCTAATCCATATCTTATAACTATTTTCACAAATTTTTCAATAGCTTTTCCTTTTCTTTACTTCCTATCGCCTTATTTTAAATTATCTCATTCTTTTCTTAATTCAATTACATATCTTTTTCTAATTTTTAAAATGTTTTTATACTTTCGTCTGTCCTCTTTACAATTTCATATTATCTTTTCACATAAAACAAATTTTCTTCTGTAATTACTAGACTGGAGTGTGACACCTTTATATCTTTTTTCAAATCTTATTTAAAATTTAAGTTACATCTTTACAGTTATAACATTCATTTTCCAACCTCTATTTTATAACACATACCTATTTTCAATCGAATTCTGCTTGGTACATTCCCTTATAGTGCACACTAAATTCTTAAAAGAAAAAAGTATATATGTATACATATATCTGTATATATATGTATAACAATAGTAAATGGAATAATTATCTATTCAAGTATAGCTCCGCCATTAATATAATAACAATAATTTACATTTCTATTTCTTTTACAAAACATTACCTAGTAATATCACTTGTTTTTCACTTTAATCATCTATATTTTCATATTTTACTTATTACTATCTTTAAATAAAAAACCAAACAATGGTTATTAACAGTAGTGTATAAAGCTATTATTCTTATTCAAGTTCATCTTGTCAACTGATAAAAATCTTCCATGTTTCTTTTCAGTTTTTTTTAAACTTTCTTTTAAATCACTTTTTAAAACAAATATTCCAACACATCAATAAAAAATTTCTATCACTTTAATCATTTCTTGTATGTTTTTGTACCTCTGTATCTTGTTTCTGTCTTTTGTAGCTTCTTTTCCTTCCCTCTCTCTCTCTTTTTTCTCCCCTTTTTATCCCTTTCTATCTGATTCTCCCTTCTGTGATCCTCCTTCTGCTTCTTCCTGAATATATGATGGCTTTTCAAATTACTCTTTTTTTTTGGTTGTTGCTTCAGTGCTTAGTTTTTTAACCCCTTCCCCCCCTTTCCATTTTTTACCCCGCTTAAAATGCTTGCTCATTAAAAACAACTTCTTCTTGTCCCATTGTTTCTTGTTCTGCCAGAGTTTCTTGTTGTTTTTCATAGTTCAAGATCTCCATTTCTAAAAACTGAAATTCGAAGCCAAAAGATCCTCTTCTGTCTTGTGCTTCTTTTTGTTCTTTAAGTCTCATTTTTAATTCTTCAAGGAGTGATGCCATTTAAAAAAAACTAAACACCCCCCAATTGATTTTATTTTATTTCATTAGGATTCTCCATCCAAAGTTCAAGATCATCCAGTATTCCAGAACTGTTTCTTGCTTCTTTCTTACTTTCTCTTTCCAGGGGCTTTGTTCTCTTATAACAAAGTTTCAGCTATAATGTATCTTTTGCAAGCCTTGTTAAAATTCCACTATCAATTTTTTAAGTTCCAGGGGTCTCCTCATTTTCCAGATTCCACCCTCTTGTTTCCTTTTCCCTCCGCTGCTTTTTCTTTTTTTAAAGAAAGTTTTTAAATTATCCAAGAATCTTTATCCCTTTGACACTATATTTTCAGCTAGAAATAGCCTATTAATGTCAAAGTGGATTAGTATCAAATTTCTTATTCGAATATCTTTCTCTTAATGTTCCAAGTCAATTAAAATTGTGATGTTAGAGGAAAGAAAGCCCATTCCGTTTCCTTCCCTTTCTCTTTCTCAGCTTAAAATCTTTTTAAGGAATAGTATTAGTCTTTAAAATTCAGGTTCCAGGTACCTTAAATAGAGTTCTCCATTCACCCAGTCATTCCAACCCAGTCAGTCAAACTTTCTCCTTTCAACTTCCTCCTGCACAATCTTGTCCGGTCGGGTTCTTCTTTGAGGTGGCTATTTCTGGCCACTGCTGCAACCACCTTTGGGAAAGGGAGTAATGGCCAGCCGAGGAGGAGAGATGTGGCTCTCCTCAACCCCACTGATGGCTCCCCCTTCTTCACCACCTCTATGGGGTGGCTTCAGCCCTTAATCCAGGCAGCTCAGGGCACTTCAGCAGCAAGCACAGATCAAAACCATGGATGATTGCATTTCGGTCCATTGCCGAAGAAGCCCAAACTAGAAGTCTGCTATGGATGTTTTTTCATTGGATGATACACCCAGAGGGATGGGGGGAAAAGTAGGATCAAGGGTGACAGTGAATTATGTAACACTGAGTTGGCTATAACCAGGCTAGTGCTGGACATAGAATGTTACCTTCAAATAAATCCTCTTTAGTTTTGGGAGTGTGTCTTAAGGCTTATGATTTAATTGGAGTAACTGCTGGAACCTTGACAATTTATTTGAAAGTAAGATTCTATGTCTGACATTTACCTGGGCATAGCCAACTCTGAGATATGTAATTCACTCTCACCCTTGATCCTGCTTTTTGCCACCCCTCTGGGTGTTTCATCAGTCATGCTCTCCAATTAGATTTTTGTGCAACAGAAGCTTCAGTCATCTAATCAATGTTTGAAGAGAATATGAATGGGAATGTACTTTCTACTCTGCCATCTGCTCTTTGAAACTCCCCACCCTTCTTTTTGTTGTCAACTATAAAATGTGTAAACAAAATCTTTTATGAGTTGACAGCCATAATCTTTCAACTTTGATTTTCTGACCTTGAATGATTATTATTAAATTATTATTATTAATCTCCCTGGCTCAAGGTTGACTCATGCTTCAATCCTTCCAAAGTTGGTAAGATGAGGACCCATTGTTGGTGTCAATATGCTGACTCTGTAAACTGCTTGGAGGGAGCTGTAAAAGCACTATAAAGTGGTATATAACTCTAATAACTACTGCTATAGCTATGAGGCCACATGCATGGCTATTTTCAGACTACTCCTGTGCACTGGTTATCAGTATTTAGCAATATTTACCTCCCAACAGAAGAAGGCAAGAAGCTCTTCATTGGTGATAGCTAAGGGCACTGAACAACAAGGCCCTCCTTATTCCCCAGGACAACATGCAGCCCATCACAACATTCAAATCCCATAGAGCAATTCAGAAAACCTGCTATTCACTTAATATCTACTCCAGAATGCCTGGAGAGAGAAATGTATTGTGCGAGGTATCTTCTTGTGGTCTGACCATTATTTGATATTTAGCAATATTATATTTTTGCACAGTAGAAGAGAAGAAGCTCTTGTTTGGCTATGGCTATGGTAAGGATACTGAACAACAAGACCCTCCCCATTCATCAGGACAATGTGCAGCCCATCACAACATTCAAATCCTATAGACCAGTCCAGAAAACCAGGTATTCACTTAACATCTACTCTAGAATGCCTGGAGAGAGGAATGTATTGTGCAAGGTATCTTCTTGTGGTCTGGCCATTAATGATCCCTTTGGCCAAATCACCTGGTTTTCACTTGCCTAGCTTTGCCTAGTCAAAATTGAACAGAATTAGGTGTGATTAGGTTTGATAGTGGAAGATGTCCCTCTGCCCTGTATCAGTGGGGATGGCAATATTCCCCTTGTAGCGATAGCGGTGCTATATTCTGACCTTGAATTGTTATTATTTTTATTATATCATTATTACTCTCACCAGGCTCAAGGTTGACTCAGTCTTCCATCCATCAGAGGTAGGTAAAATGAGGACCCAGAATAGTTGGACGTGATATCCTGACTCTGTAAACTACTTAGAGAGAGCTATTAAAGCACTGGGGAATGGTATATAAGCCTGAGTGCTATGGCTGTTGTTATTATTTGATGGATTGGCAGCTAGAGAGCAGTTGCTTAGAGAAAAAGAGCAGGATCAGATTAAATAGGAATGTGGGAAACTCATCCACCAGAATTCTTGGGGCAGATTTTTCTTGTTTTTTTCTATCTCTTTTGCCTACTGCTTTGAAAGGTACTCCAGACAAGAAATATACCCAGATTAACTAATTCTATTTTATTGTAAGGCTACATTAATAGTATCTTGCAAATCTAGATTAACATTTCTCCCCAATTGACTTTATGGGCCAAGACACTATGGAAGGTCCCTTCTCAGGACTCTTGAACACCAGGTTCCTTCCTTCAACTCACCTGTCTTCTTACTTCTACTTTATAACATAAGGCACAATCTTGAGTCAGATGTTATCACATAACACAAAATACCTTCTGTAGCAAATACGCTCTGAACCATATCCTGTGGTTTGTCTGCCTTTTAAAATCAAATTCAGATGCCATAAATCAACTTATTGGTGAATGACAAGAGTTGTATCACCTCCTAAAGCCAAGGTGGCAGGAAAGCTCTGAAGGTGATCCCACCAGCCTTGAAGTTCTCCAGAGGGGTGATAGTAGCCCATTCCTTATGTGGAAAAATGATGCTGTGGTCACTGTTCATCATCTTCATCCTCTCACTTTTAAGTACGTTTTTACTCTTCACTATTTTAGATTAAATTAGATTAGAGTTTTGACTGGCCATATCTTGAGCTGTTGAGGTTCCTTGAAATATGGTAGCAAAAGGTGTGCAAGGAATTTCAAGAACAATATTGGATGCAATTAGCTGGAATAGAGTTTGCTTGTGTGTTTGTGTGTTCAGTTTGCTTGGTGGTGGACATGATGGAAAGAATATAAAGCTGGGAAGAAATTTTTGCAGGTTACCCCTCATAGTTAGCATTGATGTATGCAGAGTCCAAGAAAGTAGGTGCAAGCAGGACTAAGGCTGTTCCTGAAAAGAGGGAAAAGGACCTACTTGTACATCTCTCTAACTAAACTCATGCCTTCTCCATTATTTTCTGCCCAGGAGGAAGCACAGGACATCTGGCATTCTGACTGTTACTGAAGGACAACCTGTCTCTCTCAATTGTTTCTTTGAAGCCCAATCCGATAGCATAAATTTCCCATTCTGGTACATTCAGCATGCTAGTCAGCCTCCAGAGTTTTTGTTGAATGAAATTGACAAGAAGGTTTCCAGGCAATTCACCATAAAAACAGTGAAAAACCATAACCATACAGTTAAAAGACTGTTGTCTACTTCTGTGCCTTCAGAGATGCACAATGAGAGGATTCCAAAGGGGAGCCAATCAAAACAGGAGAAAAAGGATTAAGAGCTATTTTTTCAATTGTTCCTATGAAGCAGTTTATTGGCCCATTTTGCACACATTGTACATTCAGAACTCCAGTTAGCCTCCACAGCTGTGGCTGATACAGTATAAAGATGATATCCAATGCTACTCACTATGAGGGAAAGAAAAGTGGGACTTACAATTAAGAAAAGCTGTGATGGCACAATGATTAGAATGCAGTTTCATAGGCTGCTTTTGCTAGCTGCCAATTGCCAGCAGTTTAGAAGTTTGATTCTCACCAGTTCAACACTGACTCATCCTTCCATCCTTCCAAGGTCAGTAAAATGAGAACCCAGATTGTTGAGTGCAATACACTGACTCTGTAAACCACTTAGAGAGGGCTGTGAAAGCATTGTGAAGTGGTATATAAAGCCCATGTCACACTGCCCAACGGATGCAAAAAGGACACAGCGGACGAGCAAAATGTTCCATCCGTTGTTATTGCTCTCAAAAGGGGCAAAAATTTGCATAACCGGAGGCGGATAACACGGACGCGGGAGGACACAGGGCAGATGCAAAGCGGATGCGGAACAGAAGCCCAGCGGATGGAAGCGGATGCGAGTGGATGGCACGTCCGCTAGGCTTCCGGGGGACCTCAGCAAAGCGGACGCGGAACGGATACAGCAGATGCAGAGCGGATGCACAGCGGATGAAGCAGATGCACAGCGGATGCACAGCGGAAGCCTAATGGATGCCTGGCATTAATTGTGCATGCGGGAAGGATGCATTGCGTCAGCCCCGCGGATATAATGGAAGCAGCTCGGAAGCAGGTCGCCATTCAGAGGAAAGACCTGCTGCTGGACGGATTGGTTGCCTTGCCTGCCTGCCTGCATGTCTGCCTGCAAGCCTTGCTGCCAGTCTTGCTGCCAGCCTTGGTGCCAGCCTGCCTGCAAGCCTTGCTGCCAGCCTGGTGCCAGCCTGCCTGCAAGCCTTGCTGCCAGCCGGTCTGCCTGCCAGCCTTGTGCCTGCCTGCCTGCCAGCCTTCCTGGCAGCCTTGGTGCCTGCCTTGGTGCCAGCCTTCCTGCCAGCTTTGGTGCCTGCCTGCCTGGCAGCCTGCCTGCCAGCTTTCCTGCCAGCCTTCCTGCCAGCCTTCTCTGCCAGCTTTGCTGGCTGCCTGCCAGCCTTGGTGCCAGCCTCCCTGCCAGCCTTCCTGCCAGCCTTGTTCCGGCCAGCCTCCCTGCCAGCCAGCAACCCCACAACCATGCGGAAGCACAGCAAGCCTCAGCCATCTGCTGCCAGCCCTGGCAAGAGGGACAGGGCTACCATCCCACCCCCTGGCCCTCACTCTGGTTCTGCTGGGGCTTCAGCAGCATGGGCTCGCTCTTCTGGGCTGGCACTTCTGCTGCTTCTGCTTCTGGAGGAGCTGATGACAAGCACTCCAGCACCAGCCACCTCCACGGCACCAGGACCAAGAGGAGTGCCAGAGACTCATTTTTGTTTTATAGCCTGTTGTTAATAAAGTCTATTTATGATTCACACGCTTGCTTCATTTTTTTGTTTTTAATAAAGTCTTGGTGGAACTTTTAGAAATGGTTTAAGCCTTTGCATGCTTGTGGATGGGTAAGGATAGCTTTGGGATGGGTAGGATACCTGTGGGATGGGTAATAGCTGTGGGATGGGTAGGATAGCAGTGGGATAGATAAACCTCCAGTGCAAGCATAGTGGGACTGTATGGTCCACCCTCCCAGGTGCCACACCTATGGCCCTTTATTATCAATAATAATGTAATAATTATCCACACATGTGAACATAAACACAACTCTTTGTTAAACGCCCTGTCATTGTAGGCCAATCAAACATACATGGCCCAATCTCACCTCGTGTGATGAGACAGGCTGAAGGAAGCATCCATTAAGCATCTACCATCCTGTCTTGCCAATCCACTGCTCCAGCTGGGGAGTTGCACCAGTGTCTCAGGAGGTTGTGTTGCTTCTTCGCTTCATGTGAGGCTCTGTTGGGGCCTTCAACATCCTCAGTGTCGATCAGGTTTTGCCCTTGCCTCCATTCCCAGGCTCCATGTCCCCATTGCCTTGTTGACAGTCCACAAGCCTGTTCTGCAAGACTGGGTAGCGTGTGCACATGAGATTGTGCAGGATGCAGCAAGCTTCCACGATGTTCCTCACCGGTCCCTGGGCATTGCTGCATGGTGGTGAGAAGCCTGGAACCTGTTGGCCAGGATGCCAAAGGCGTTCCCACCACCCTCCTTGCCCTGGACAGCCTGTAGTTGAAGATCCTCTCTTCACGGGTGAGGAGTCTGGAAGTGTAGAGCTTCATGAGGTAGGTTGTGAGGGAGAAGGCGTCATCCCCACGATGAAGTAAGGCATATCTTGCGTGTCGTTGGGCAGGGGTCTGGATCTGGGAAGCCAAGATGAGGTTGCCTTTCAGCCCCTCCTTGAGGTGACTGGTGTTGTATACCTGGGCATCTGAAGATGAGCCGTTGCCTGAAGCATCGATGTACATGAACTTGTAGCAGCATCGACCATGGCGAAGAGGATGATGCTGAAGAAGCCCTTGTAGTTGAAATAAGTGGACCCGACTTGGGTGTGCTTTGCAGGCTACGTGCTTCCATCGATGGCTCCAATGGTGTGGGGGAAGTTCCACTTTTGATATCACTGCTCTGCATCTTTCTTCATCCTTCGTCAGTGGAGGGGCACTGGTGGAGCTCCTGCAGGTATTCTTCGATGATGGCCTGCACCACTTCTCTGACAACAATGCTGATGGTGTTGGATGGCACCCTCCAGCCATACTGCATGCTCCTGTAGGTGGTCCCTGAGGCCAGGTGGCGCAGCGTGAGTGCCACCTTGAGCCCAGGTTCCAGGCTGGGCCAGAAGCTGGTGTTTGCCTTGGTCAACCTGGGTTTCAGCCGCTGCACAGGTTCGTCAAACATGGCTGGAGGCATCCTCATGAAGTTCTGGAACGCCCGAGTGTCTTCGTTCCTTAGTTCCACCATCAGCTTGTTGTACAGTCCGTCCTCTGCTCTTCTGGCAAACCATCTTCGGACCCAGACTCTTTTTGCTGCCTCTTTTTCTTCTCGCAGTAGAGTTCACAGAGCCTGCAGATGCTTCGCACTGTTGCAGAACGATGGTGGCTGCCGGAAGCACTTTGTTACAATCCACGATGGACATGACTGGATGCTGTGGAAGAGGAAGAGCCAGAGGAAGGCTGCAGAGGTCTGCACTGCTGGGCTGCTGTTCTGAAGTGAGATGCAGAAGAGTTGCTCCCCCTTTTTATCGGAAATATAGGTTTTCCGCTAGCATCTCTAGGCATCCTCTAGGCATCCTCTAGACATCCTCTAGACATCCTTAATATCTGAGATAGGTCCCCTCTGCGAACGTTTTTTCCATTTTAAATGCTTTGTTTCCACTTGGCATCTGCTAGGCATCCGTTCTGCATCCGTTCTGTGCCGTTCCACTTCCTCCCTGCGTCCGAGCGGATGCGAGTTGCGCAGATGCGCAGCGGATGCTTAGCGGATATAGCGGATGCGTAACGGATGCATAACGGATGCCTAGCGGATGCGTAGCAGATGCAGAACGGATGAACTGGATACATTTTCCACGCAAAAGTTTTGGGCAGCCCAAAACTTTTGGAGCGGATGAAACGTCAATAAACGGAGAGGAAGCAAAACGGAGGCAGTGAGTACATCGCGTTTTCCAACGGATGGCAAGCTTTTTTGTCTGTTTTACATCCTCTTTGCATCCGTTGGTTCAGTGTGACATGGGCTTAAGTCTAAGTGCTATTGCTACAATGTAGTGAAAGATTCCAGACAGCTAAAGATTCTGCTATCTGTTTCTATGCCACCAAAGACACAATGAGAAGAAGCAGAAAGAGAGCCAATAAAAAACAGGAGAAAAGAATTTAGAAGAGAGATGGGGAAATTTGCCTTTATTGCACATGGCCTTGGAAATTCTTCTCAAGGCTGAAAACAGCTCCTGATCGCCTTGTCCACCATACCAGCTGGGCCAGACAATAGTGTTTTATTGCCAATTGAACCGAACATGCTATAATCAGCATTTTCTTTCTTTCTTTTTCCCTCCTGATATTCTACAACTTGGCTTCCCTGGGACGTTATTCCTCTTTGGAACAGAATAAAAGAAATTGTTGCCTAATCTCTGGAAACACTTGTATCCTTAGATATTTTGGGAAAGTTTTCATATCATTTAGGTGATAAAGTTGGAAGTTGGTTATGCAGAAGAACTTTCAATGTAATGAATTCATCTTTCCATTTTCACCAGTTCTGACTCTAAAATGACGAATGCCAACTTTCATTTCATATTATGCAGATTCTTTCTCTCTCTCATTCTCTCTCTTTCTCATTTAGTTATAGTCTCCATTCCCTATTTTTCATCTCTCCAACATGGTTAGAAATCACCTTCAACATTTGAACTTGGCTGCTTTCTTACATCTGCTTTAAGACACAGGGTGGCAATCTTGAGCCAACATGAGTCTTACCAACTGACAAACATGTTATCTTCTTTAGTACATATGCTCTATGAACCATATTCTGTGGTTTCTCTTCCTTTTTGCCACCAAGTGTGAATGGTAACAGCTAAATTATTTGTGAAGGGAAAGAGCTGTAGAGCCTCTTATAGCAAAGGAAACATCTGGAAATGACTACACCAACTTGGAAGTCCTCCAAATAATATTTTTTGAGGGTACTACTGCATTATTCACCTGGAAAAATGTGGCTGAGGGTTCTAATCATCATCATCATCACAATTTCACTTTTAAGTGAGTATTTTTTCACAATGTTAGACTACAATTTTCAATTGGGCATAAGTTCTGTTGTTTAGGTTCCTTGAAATCAGGTAAAATAGAATCTCCTTGAAGATTTCTGGGAAATTGGTTATCTGCAAGGAATTGCAAGAATAAGAACAGACATATTTAACTGAAAAGATGATTGTGTGTGTGTTCAGTGTCTCATGGTGAGCATGATGGAAATAATACAAAACTGGAAAGGTAGTTTTTCCAGATCTTGAAATTAGCATTGATGATGTGCAAACACTAAGAAAATGTGTCCAAGCAGAAGCCAGGTTACTTCTGAAAAGTGGGATAAATATCTACTTGTTTACCTCTCCAAATATTGTCATGTCTTCTCTGTTATTTTCTGTCCAGGAGGAAGCACAGGACAGTCAGTGAAACAAGCATCTGGCACTATGACTGTTACTGAAGGACAAGCTGTTTCTTTGCATTGTTCCTATGAAGCACAGTTTAGTATTTACACATACTGGTACATTCAGCACCCTGGTCAGCCTCTGAAGCTCTTGTTGACGGAGTATGAAAATTATGGCCAAGGATTTCATGCTACCCACCACAAAGGAGATAAAATTGGGACTTACAATTTAGAGAAGGAGGCTAGTCAGCTGAAGGACTCTGCTGTCTACTTCTGTGCTGTCAGAGACACAATGAGAGAAAGCAGAAGGGTAGCCAATCAAAAACAGGAGAAAAGAGTTAAGAATAGAGAAAAAGGAAATTTGCATTTGTAGCACTTGCACTTCAAAATTCTTTTCAAGAATCAAAATAACTCCAGATCTTCTTGTCCATCATACCAGCGGGGCCAGAGAAAAAAGTGTTTTGTTGCCAATTGAACTGAAACTACTATAATCCTCATTTCTTTTTTTCTTGTTTCTTTCTGATGTTCTGCAATTCACTTTTCCTGTGACATTATTCCTCTGGCATTTTGAAGTCTTTTAAGAGACTCACTCCTGCTTGTTGATTGAGTTTCCCAGAAATTTGAGAATTGAGAGTAACAAGGTTTTATGACTATTGTTATATATACAACAATATGAAACCACACCTTCTGGGTTTACTGGTGTTGGTTTTAATTTTCCCACAAACTCAGACTGTTGTAAAGTATTGGTATGGTCTTTGTTTGGATCCATGTAATATGGTGCATTGACAGTTGAAAATTTTGTCAATGTGCAGATTTTCTAAGTGCTATCAAATATTGTTTTTTTTTAATTTTTAAAAACAAATATACACATACAAAACATAAAAACATAAAACCATCTTCCAACAGTGTATCAGTTGGTTACATATCTTTTGTTCTATCCTTTTGTAGTCATTTACTCACAATTTATATCAGTCTTCACATTGTCGAACTAACATATGCTTATATATTTATCAGTTATTAATCATCCATGACTAAACTATTTATTCCATCATTTTATATGAGATGTTCCAAGTATAATCTTAAAATTTTTGTTACACTTTGAACCAGTGGTTATATATATCTATATTATGTTTCATATCAGTCTATTAAATTTCTATCACAAAATTATTTAGTTTATTACATTACCATGCCTTTTTATCCAACCATTGGTAAAACAAGTCCCATTTCATATAAAATTGCTTGTCTTCTTGTTCTCTAATTTCAAATGTCAGTTTACTCATTTCAGTAGAGTCCATAATTTTTTTGTTAACTTCCTCCTGCATAGGTATTTGGTTATTTTTCCAGTTCTTCGTAAATACAATTCTAGCCTCTGTTAAAACATTTACAATCAAATATTTCAGTTCTTAATTGTATATCTCCGATATGATCCCCAATAAAAAGATCTCTGGTTTAAAGTCTATATGTTGTTTTATCCTGTTTTCCAGCCATGTGTGGAATTTAGTCCAATATTTCTTCACGTCCAAACATGTCCACCACATATGGTAATATGAACCAGGTATCTGATGACATTTCCAGCATTTATCAGATTTATTCTTGAACATTCTCGCAAGCCTTGTCAGAGAGAAAGTGCCAGACCATCAAAGATTGTTTACTAAATCAAATGTCCTGGTAAATGCCTGAACTACCTACCTACCTACCTAACCCCTCCCCCCCTCTCTCTCTCCCATTTATTCTCCCAGTTCACTCTCCCTTCTCCTGGACAACAATGTTTTTTTCTTTCAGAAATCACCTTTAATGCTTAGATTCTTCCTTTACAGGAGAGGTTTCCTTGTACCTACTTTAGAACACATGGTGGCAATCTTGATTCAAGATGAGCTTTGCCAGTTGACACATATGATATTCTCCAAAGCACATATGCTCATTGAATCACATCCTGTGGTTTGTCTTCCTTTTGCCATCACATTTACATATGAGCAGCCCATCTCTTTGTGAAAGGAAAGAGCTGTTCAGTCTCTGAGTCTCTTTTAGACCAAAGCTGGCAGGGAAGCTCTGAATGTGAGTTTTGAAATCATCCTAAGAAGTTTTTGAGAATAAGACATCCATTCTTTTTGAGGATAGCACAGCCACATTAGCCACAAAATGTGGCTCTTCCTTGTGTTCATCATCACCATCATTTCACTTTTAAGTAAGTATTTATTTGTCCACAGTGATTGAATATAGACTTTGGCTGGACATATCTTGAGTTATTTGGATTCTTTGAATGCTTGAAATCAGGTAGAATAAGATACCTTGGAAAGTATCTGTGTGATTGTCAATAGAGTTTTGCAAGGAATATGAATGACAGAAATATTCAGGTGTATTGAAACTTGTGTGTGCATACAGATTCAGTGTGATTGATGGTGGGCATGATGGAAATAATATAAAACTGGGAAGGAATTTCTCCAGGATAATGCTCATAATTATGTTTGCAGGCAGTAAGAAAGTAGATCCAAGCAGCAGTGTGGCTGTTTCACAGATGAGGCAGAAAGATCTACTCATCCACCTCTCCAATTAATCTCATGCCTTCTCCATTCTTTTCTGTCCAAGAGGAAGCACAGCACAGTCAGTGAAGCAAATATCTGGCAATTTAACTGTTGCTGAAGGAAAATCTCTGCCTTTCTGTTGTTTTTATGAAATACAATTTAGTAACATAGTTTTTACGTACTGGTACATTCAATATCCTGGTCAGCTTCCAAAGCTCTTGTTGAGAGGATATGGCAATGTCCAAGGTTTTCCTGCTACTCCTCATGCAGGAAAAAAAATGGGACTTACAACTTAGAGAAAGGTGCCAGTCAACTGAAGGACTCTGCTGTCTATTTCTGTGTCATCAGAGACACCATGAGATCATGCGGAAGGGGAGCCAATCAAAAACAGGAGCAAAGAATTAAACATAGGGACAGAGGAATTTTTCATTTCTGGCACTTGCACTTCACAATTTTTCTCAAGGCTGAAAATATATCCTGATCTCCTTGTCCACAACATCAGTGGGGCCAGAGAGTCTGTTTTTTTCTTTTTTCTTTTTTTTTCTTTCTTTCTTTCTTTCTTTCTTTCTTTCTTTCTTTCTTTCTTTCTTTCTTTCTTTTTCACTTTAAAATTCTTGAAAAGGCGAAAAGTGATCCTAATCTTTATAGAGCCAGAGGTAGTGTTGAATTGCCCATTGAACTGAATCTTCGGTAATCCTCATTTTTTTAAAAAAATATGCAGATTTGTCTTCATCTTGAATGAAGATGACTGTTGTATCATTTGTAAATTTCAGTACTTTAACAGAGGTATCCTTTGAGATGCAATGTTAGGTTCTGGGAGAAAAGAGGAATGGTGAGAGCATACAGCCCCGTGGTTTTACCTGTGCTAATTATACAGGTATCTGATGTGATTTTGCCTAGCTTCATCTGCAGCTTCCTATCAGTTAGAAATCTTATGATCCATTTACAAGTGTGGTCAGGCACAGCTAGTTGTGTTAATTTAGTGAGAAGAATATCTGGAAGAATATTGAATATCTGAAAGGATGACACTGAATATATGAGTAATTGGCAATATTATATAGGAGTAATGAATAAACTGGGGTACCCTTAACACTCTCTGAGTTTGATTATTTTCTTGCAGATGTTTCATTGCCCAAACTAGGTAACATAATCAGTACTAATGATTATGATGTTACCTAGTTTGCATAATGAAACATTTGCAAGAAAACAAGCCAGCTCAGAGAGCACCCAGGACCCCTCATGTCAACCATGAGTGACATATATTCACTTTTATTAATGAGCGAACTATTGGCAAGGAATCTAAAGAACACAAACAAAAGGATCCAGATGAAAAGAAGGTTGTGTATGTGAGTTCATTGTTTTTGGTGGGCATGATGCAAAGAATAAAAAACTGGGAAGGAATTGGTCCAGGATAGCCCTCATAATTGGTCTAAATGATTGAGACATCAAGAAAATAGGTCCAAGCAGCACCATGGTTATTTCACAAAAGAGGGAGAAGGATGTACTTGTCCATCCCTCCAACTAACCTCATGCCTTCTCCATTATGTTCTCTCCAGGAGGAAGCACAGGACAGTCGGTGAAGCAAACATCTGGCATTGCAATTGTTGCTGAAGGACAAACCATCTCTCTCAATTGTTCCTATGAAGTACAGTATAGTGGCATGAATTACCCCTTCTGGTACATTCAGTATCCTGGTCAGCCTCTGAAGCTCTTGTTGACCAGGTTTAACACCAGTGCCCAAGGATTCCAGGCTACTCAATTTGAAAAAGACAAAAAAGGGACTTTCAACATGCAGAAACAAGCCATCCAATTGGATGACTCTGCTGTCTACTTTTGTGCTTTCACAGACACAATGAGTGAAAGAAGAGAGGGAGCCAATCAAAAACAGGAGGAAAAAAAATGAATAGCAGAGGCAGGATAATTTTGCCATAATCAAGGAGCTGGGCCACTTGTACACACGGAATTCTTCTCAAAGCTGAAAATTTCTCTTGGCCATTTTATCCACAATATCAGTGTGGCCAGAGGGGGGAAATTCTGCTGTAAAACAACTCATTGGTTTTTTTCTTTCTTTCTGAGATGCTTCATGTACATATTCATGTAATATGATAGCAATAGTCCATTCTTTGAGGGGCTGCCACAAAGAACTGTAAGGTCAACTGTAAGGTCCGGTGTCTCCTTCTTACTGCAAGAAAGTAAAGACTCTTGAAACTTTGGCACTTTAAAAGGAACCTTTTATTGAGCAGGAGCAGATAGTAGGACAAAAAAAAAGCAGACCATGAGCTTCCTCAGGCAATACAGTTAGCATAATAAGAATTAGAGACCCCTCTCTTCAGTCCAACATGTATTCAGCCAATCCAGAGATGTTGAGATATTATTGTAACAGCTATCCTGGGATCCTGATAAGCAAGTGTTCTCAGGATCATCTTCTGCCACCTTTCAGAATGAAACAATCCACATGGCTCCCCCTTCCTTTCACATTCCTCAAAAGGTGAGAAAATTTCAGAGTGCTCAGTTGCCAGGATAAAGGTTATAAAATGAAATGTACAAGAAAGGATGAAAGCAATAAAATAAACAATACATCTAAACACTACATCCTTTCTCCCCACTCCCCACCCCCATAAATGGCAGTTTCATGAACAGGGATCTGACATCAACTTATGTTCCTGTTGAAAGGTGTCAAAATGCCTTTCCTTCGAGGATTTGAGTACGGGCCCTTTTCTTTGAGGGAAACTCTGTTGTCAGTTTGAAGATCCCCCCCCCTTAAAAAGGGAGATCTTGGAGGACTGTCTGCCCCCTAGCAGCACCAGTACGGGCCCCTCCCCACACTCCACTGTCAGTTTTCAGATCTCCTTTAAAGGTGGGGATCTGGAAGGACCTGCTCTGCTTTTTCAGATGAACTATTTCCAATTCTGTTTGAAAGCAGCCGCTATGGGCCCCTTCTTAAATGCACAGGACTTTGCTTGTGGGATGCAGTGGAACTATTTTCTGCTTTTTATTTATTTCCTAACACCAGTTCCTTTTGTAGCCCGCTCGGTTTTTCTTATGTCCTTCAGAAAGACTCACACTCCGTGATCACCCTTTGCGTTCCCAAATCCAGATGGTCACGGCTTGTTTTGGAGTGAGCAGCTGGCTGGGGTGTGGCTGGCAATCACGGAGGAGGTGAGGTCCCGCTGTTTCCTCAGAGAACACCCACAGTCACACACCTGGTCCACTCACACTTCCACTCTCCTACTAATGAGGTTATAAATTTAAAGCGGAACTCATCTGCTTTCAAGCAGCTCTTGAGCAGAAAATCCCACAGACTCCCTTTACTACCCTTATGCCTTCTGGGCTGGGTCCATGGATGTTGTCCCTGGACAAAGAAGGTCCACGCCAGCTGGAAGTGGATCTGCGGGCCTGGTCCAGTGGCAGGGTTTGCTGGAAAATTTTCATGGTCGCCAATTCTTGAAAGGCTGTCAAAGTGCCTTTCTTCTAAAGATTTGAATTTTCCCACTGGGGGAGCTCCAGCACAAGGATATGGACAACTGCTTGAAAGCAGGATCTTTTTATTTTTCAGGAAGGTGAGAGACAGCGAGACTGCGTTCCTGGGGCTAGCTAGCAAACTTTGAATGGTAATTCCCTGGTTTTTATACCTTTTTCTCCTTTTGTGTGTGAATGTTCAATTAGTGTTTAATGTTTAATGTTTAGATTAAAAAAAAAATCCTGTCAGAGTTTATTTTTCGCCAGAAGGCAAACTTCGCGAGGTGTGGAAAATAAACTCTGTGGGGTGGCTTGATTGTATTATCAGTTCTTTCCTAACCTCTTCTAGCTCTATAATGGTTTTTCTATTTGTTTTGTAGCAATCTCCTGCCTGTTTCTTTGGTAATTTATTTTGTGTCTTTTGTCTGTTTGTTTGGCTGCTTTTGCATGTCCGGGTGTGTGTGTAAGGTGCTTCTTTGCTGTGTTTATGTCCCCTAGACTGTCGCTTAAATTAATTTGGCTTTTGAGTCTATAGGGGCTGGTCTAGGGGGCTTCTTTCAATAACTTTCATTTGATTTCTTTTCCTATGCAAGTTTGTTTTATGGCTGGCCTAATGTTCCCTTTGGGCTTTTCCTGCTTGGGTGATACCACTGTCCTTGTGAAGTTCCCTTTCCACAATGGCATGTATAAAATTGATCTTCTCAAGAAAGGAGAAAACCTCTAATTCTTCCTGTTGTACATCTTGACTTAAAAATAAATGATAATATAAAGAACACCCAATTTAATAAGTACATTTGAGACTGTGGCCAATTCACTTTCTAATTTAAGTTTTTTTTTTTATTAAACTGTAATCACTATGTACTCTTTCTTTTCCCTTCTTTCTGCACAGAGAACAATAAAGGGAAACAACTTCAGTATTGTTATATGTCTCTGAATAATAGGTTTTTCTGCAAAATGAAAGATTTGTTTTCACAGCTACATGGAATAAATTGAACAGAAGAAACCTGTCTGTAGACAATGATGGCACAGAATATTTATCCAAAGAATTTGTGCCCTAGCTTGGAACAGGAACTGAGTGGGAAAACAGAAGCTAAGTTGTATCAGTTTTTTAGCAAATGAATCAGTCAACATTCTTTTGATATCTTGGATAAGTGAGAAAATAAGGAAACTAAAGATAACTGGAGTCTTTCCTTTCATTCTCTCCATAGGGAATCAAAATGATGTGTTGTAGGAACAGAAAGTTTGAAGTAAGCATTCTGTTCTGTTCAAGAACATGCCTTTAAAAACCTTGTAGGATCAAGATGGTAAAATTGGTAGAATTGGAGCCATATAATATCAGGGATCTATATCTAGAATCCTGAATAATCATTTCATGACTCCTATAGCATGTTAGCATTTTAATTTTGATGGGGAACCAATGCATGTAGAACTGGACAACCACACAAGATCTCCTGAAAATATAAATTCAATCCCATTCTTTCCCATGTAAACCACAAATGACTTATTTGCATGAAAGAAAAGTTGGATAAAGTTGCACTGAAAGGAATGAAACACCATCTATATAAATAGCAATATTTAGGGTATGGTATGAAAAGACATGATATTTTCTGGTTCATCAGGTTGTGCACACAACATGGTAGCCTTCCTCACCTTGTATGTTTATGGTTAGAATGTTACAAAAATGTTTATAATTCAGGCTTTTTTTAAATACAGTATGACATTCCTACAGATTTCAGAATCAATAGCTCTGGATAGTGATAATCATTGTCTATAGAGGTTTATAACTCTTCTGGATGTCATCTTCTCTTACAGTACTCTCATTCTTTTCTTTCAAACTCCTGCTTGAGATACCCATGAAGGGCTAGATACAGTGGTGCTATTCTACTGGTTCAGCCTAGTTCTGGCATACCAGTAGCGCTGAAGGTCAGTGGAGAGCAAACTGGTTCTCTCTGACAAACTGTTGTTGGGCCCACCTGCCCTCCTGGGCTCCCATACTGACCTTTATTCCCTGTTTTTGAAGCGCAGCTGCTTTGCGTGACACAGCAGATTGCTGTGCATCAGCTGTTGAAGCTACAGGGAGAGTGCAGGGTTACAGGAGGTGAGTAGGAAAGCCTCTGCATGTGCACAAAGTGCACATTTGGCATGTGCACACATGCAAAGCCATGCTCACCAAGCCACGCCCACCAAGCCACACCTACCGAACCTGCGGTAAACTACTTTGAAACCTACCACTGGCTAGATAGCATATTCCTGGTCAACAGAAGGTGAGGAAACCTTAGGATTCTATGAAGTAATTGAAATACTGAACAGGAAGCATGTGGTATTCATAAAACCTTTATTAGTGAGCCACGGTAGTGTATGGTTATAGTGAAGTACTGCAGACTACTTCTGCTGATTGCCAGCTGATTGCAATTTGGCAGTTCAAATCTCATCAGGCTCAAGATTGACTCAGCCATCTCTCCTTCCTAGGTGGGTAAAATAAGGACCCAAATTGTTGGGGGCAATATGCTGACTCTGTAAACCTCTTAGACAGGGCTGTAAAGCAGCATAAAGTGCTCTAAGTCTGAGTGCTCTTGCTATTGCTATTAACTTGCAAAGTTTTTACAGAGTACTTAAGCTTCACATACACTCTCATACACAAATTCACATGCACATGTTCCTAACTATGAATTGGTCAAGTTCATAAGTGGTATTGACAGAGAAAGAGTGCTCCAAATTATGCATATATGTATTTCTAAAACATTTATTTATACAGCTATCTTTTTTAACCTATTGCATTCTGTATAAACAAATCCCATATTTCATTATACCTGTCCATACAAAGACTATGTCTATTCACAATCCATTCATAACTAGAAAATGTAATTAAAGCTTCTATTCATTTGTGAAAGGGGGCATTAATTTACCTTACAGAGCTGCAATAGGAGTCTTTGGCTATAATAAGGGCATAGAGAATCCATTGATATTTTCTTGTTATAAAATTTGGTGTACTAGGTATGTAATTTAAGGGTATAATAACTAAGAATGTTATATAAAGCAATGTATGTGCTTTTCTCTCACATTTTTATATAATCCACTACTTTCTCCCAAAACTTAGTTGATATAAGACATTGTAAAAACAAGTGTTTTAAAGAAGCACTATCCTATAACATCTCCAACAAAATGTCTGTGACTAAAGAAATGTAATGGACCCCAATATATTCTAAATATTATTATTATTTGTTTTATAAGTCATAATTTGAGGTCCATTGACACTCTTACCATAAAAAGACAGTTTCTCATTGTTCAGACAATATAAGAATCTTTAATTCTCTGTTCCATTCATTCCTTAACATCTGCATATCAAATTGATTTATTGATAACAAACATCTATAAAAACAAATGTCAGTTTTTTAAAAGGATTTAACTAGTTGTTTTAATATATCTGATGCCTCAGAAGATGATCCAAATACTGCTGATCTAAGCAGTATTTAATGGCAACTATTGCCTTTGGTTATATCTGATATTTATCTCTTAATAGAGTATGTTAAAGATTGATCTTCAGTTGGTCAATAACTCAATATCCCCACTTCCATCCAGTTTTTCTATATTCTTTTTCCCAATTTTCAAAATTAGGTTTCCCCATAAAATCATTTGAACATGGGAAAAAAGGTTCAAACCCCCTTTTTATTAGATATTACATTCCAAAACTTTTGAAGTGATACAGTTGTTTCCAGACATACCAGAATTTTACTATATTTGGATCCAAATATTGTCCATCCAGACAAAGGTGCTATATATGTATATTCCAAAGTTGAACAAATTGGAAAATTAACATTAATACTAAATAATAAATAATACAGGTCCAGATTCAGAAAACTGATTCCTCCCTTATTAATTGGTTATTTCCATTTCTTATAATCAAATAACTTCATGGTTCCTCGATTCCCAGAGCAGATCAACAACAAATTTATTTTCTGAAACTGTTTTCCAGATATATAAACGCAAATTTCTCTCAGAATAAAAATTAATCTGGGAATAATATTCATTTTGAGAGCATTTATCAAATATTTGCTGCTAACGTCACAGTTCAGACAACTTAGAGCATTCACCTTTCTAGGATAGAATAAGATTTAATTACTCCCATTTATCGATATCTGAAGAAATCTCCCTCAGTATCTGATTTATATTACATGTTACTAATATAGTATGGCATGGTATGGTGTGATCAGTGGTGGTATTCTATTGGTTTGGCCCAGTTCTGCTGAGCCAGTAGCAGTGATGAGCAGCAGAGATGAAACCAGTTCTCTCTGACGCTCTGCTGTTGGGCCCACCCATCTACCTAGGCTCCCATACGTACATACATTATCCTTTGCGCAGCACCGCAAAGTGTTGTGCGGCAGCTGCTGAAGCAACCAGGAGAGGGCAAGCTTGCAGGAGGTGAGTTGGAATGCCTTTGCGCCTGTGCAAATGCCTCTGCGCTGTCACAAAGTACATGTTTGGTGTGCATATGAATGCAAAGTGCACCCACCAAGCCACACCCACTGAACTGGTGGTAAAACCTTTTGAATCCCACAACTGGGCATGATGTGGTGTGGCATGGTGCGGTATGGCATGGTGTGGTACAGATGCATAAAATGTAAATTAACAAAGAGATTGTGAAAGACCGTGAGCACTCATCTGTTCTCTTTTATATGCTTTGTGTATATGTGATGTATCTATTCAAAATACCATTTTAATCCTTTTACACCAAAGCCAACAAGTTTTCTGAATAACTTAGAGTTTTGAAAAATTGAATAAAAATCTATTTCATGTTCTTGGTTCATTTCCCAGGTTATAATTTATATGCCAGGAATAATACCCAAAAAGGAAGAAAAGCACACAGATGGCGTGTGATGTTTTTGCTCACTGAGAATGCATATTGTTGCACGTAGATCAATGTACAGGAGGACAAAAAATCTTGGGTTACAGAAACTATTCTACTGGCAAGGGAGTACAAAATAGTATAAATAGTAGGTTTAATCAGCCACTTAAAGTACACAATTATCTGAGGAAAGTTTTTAAGTCCAACTCCAGACCAGCATAAGATTAATACCATCCTGCTGCTCTTCAGATTTTCAACAGCACATGGATGGTGATGGATTATGGCTCTGATAAGCCACAAGCACCAAGTTTGCCTTGGTTTCATAGCTATAATGTTTTGAGATATCAGATTTTATCAGACACCATAAGTTACTTGATTGAGATGTTGTTTGCTCAGAGGAATCCATTGTTATGCCATTGACTGATTTGAGAAGGGAAAAAAAGGTAATGGATACAATCTGGGTTTCATTAACTTAGTTAAACTAGATATACAATGGGTATGATAGCAGTGTTCCAATAACTAAGGGGTTGCCCCCAAACAAGAGGGAATCAACCTATTTTCCAAAGCAGCAGAAGGGAGGACAAGAAGCAATGGATAGCAACTAAACAAGGAGAGAATCAACTAGAACTAAGGAGAAATTTCCTTATAGTCAGAACAATTAATCATGGAACAACTTGCCTCTGGAAGCTGTGAATGCTCCAACACTGGAGTTTTTAAGAAGAGGTTGGACAACCATTTGTCTGAAATGATATAGGGTTTTCTGCCTGAGCATGGGGTTGGACTAGAAGATCTCAAGGTCCCCTTTAACTCTGCCATTCTGTTATACAAGCAAGCTTCTGCAAGCAGCAGAATAATGAAATAAGTGCATGTTTTTATCCATTCTATTCTACAGAATTGGGTATGTCAGGAGAAACACAAAAGTAGGTTGTATGTTGAGAAAGGAGTACTGAAGAAGTGCACAATGAATAGGAAGAGTCCAGAAATGATGGACTGAATGCAGAAGTGATTGACCCACCTGAAGGAAACTATGGTGAGTGGTTGGTCATGTAGAGAGAATGAATGAAGATAGACTTGAAAAATGAATAAATGAGGGAAGAGGAAGCAGAAGTTCAAGAAAACCAGGACTGGGTGGAATGGATGAAATTTGCAAGAAGAATAAAGTAAGATGCTTAAAGAGCAAAAGTAATACACCAAACAATTTTGCACTGATGATATAATATTAGGCTACAATCAGCTCTGGTGGTAATTGATTTTTTTTTCTTCCTCTCATTCTCAAACATAGAAGACTGGCTACAAAGTTTATTATCCCTCTCGCTCCCCTTTACTCCTCAGAAGACTAAAAATCTCTTTCTGAGCTACCTTGAAAAATTGTGATTGTTTCAACTGTATGGGAGGCTGGATTCCAGCAAGAAGCAGAACATGTTCAGGAGATATAGTGAGATTGGTACCCAGGCTCAGGTTTAGGATTAGGCATGACACACAATAGAAGAGTTGATAAAAACAATTAACAACGGATTTATACAAACAGGCTAGAATTGCTACAGAACTGTAATTCATAATTAGACAGATGGAGGAAATTATTATATGGGAATTGTCACAATAATGTTCAGTAATTAATTAAATACTCGCATTGCAACATGTGAATCCACATATGTAAGACCACTATCAACACCCATATGGGTGTTGGATATGAAATTAGTTTGGCTTGTTATTTTTTATGCTACCCTTTTGCTTTTATCATTCAGATACTAACTTCCCTTTTCCAATTAGTTATTTTGTATGTTGCTGGGATTAACCATTTCTGATTTCCTAAAAATCTTTTGTGACCAAATTGGCATGATCATATCTGGAATTCTTATAAAATGGCTTCCAATCTGCGATTATTGAAGAAGGGGAGAAAACACAGCAGGCCTATGAACATTAGGGAATTCTAGAAGAAGCTTTAGTCTGGAAGATGCTAAAAATGGGGAAATGTTTACTATAAATAGTAGAGATATGTGGATTGAAACTTAGAACATTTAGGTTAAGAAGAATTTACTGAATCTGAAATTGCCTAGGAATGTGTCACCAAGTTCAGAAGCAAAAATGGTTTATAATAGCTTCTTTGCCACCTGAGAAAAATGGGATTTTTTTCTCCTCCAGGATATGTTGTTTATCCGTGGATACTAATGTGAAAAGGCTGTATAACCAACTGAAGCGAAGATGTTTTTTGTTGCAGGAGCATGTGAATTAAAGGAATAATATATACAGGTAGTCCTCAACTGATGACTGATTGTTTAAAGACTGTTTGCATTTACAATGGCCATGAAACAGTTGCTTTATGGCCCATAAGTCATTACTTTATCTATCTATCTATCTATCTATCTATCTATCTATCTATCTATCTATCTATCTATCTATCTATCTATCTATCTATCTATTTATCTATCTATCTAAAAGCAAAATACCACTCATGCATCATCCCAAAATCTCCAGAACCGTAAAGCCTACAAACTTGAAATTTGGCATGTATGTTCCTCTTGGCTTCTAGGTGCTCACTAAGAAAGGATTTTCAAAATGACCATCAGAGCATTAGTATTTTGTATATTATTATTAACATGCCCTGATGCTGAGGAGTTCTATTCCCCCTTCCCACATGAAAATAAATCTGTTTCAAATGCAAAACACAAGCAGAGGAGAGGAGTTTCATTTTTAGTTTCACAGCACCAAGCAGCTTTTGTACAGAACAGTTGAGCTAAGCCACACCCGGGCTCCTTGCTGTCTCCTTCTTGCTCACACAACAAATACTGTTTCGGTTTCTAAATACACTGACAGGATGCTAGCCAGATGAATACTGATGGATGCTGGTAGGCAGAGGTAGTTTTACACCACCACCCCATTTTCCTCCCCAAAACTAACTCCAACCACATAGTTTCATAGCAAAGCATGGGTATTGAGCTAGTTGCCGATAAAGCACTCCATGGACATGGTAAACGGTCATGTTGTGCTTCTACCCATAGTCATGTGACTGTATGTTGGGTATTTAGCAACTAGTTTGTTTATGACTGGTTGTCATTCCACAGATGTGTGATTGTGATTTGTGACTTTTTTGTTGTTTTCTAGTTTATTTCTATTTTGGCCAGTTTCCAACAAAAGCCACCCATTTTTAACAGATGCTAAAAAATATACCATAGTTTTGGCACACAAAACAACCATTGAAGATTTCCAGAAACTAGCAGATATTGGGAAATGTTGAAGTACATATTTGTTATGTGTATTTAACTGGGAAGCTATTGATTAGCTTCCCAGGCCATATCCTGGTTGGTTCCAGGAAGCCAAATATCCTTCTAAGCCAGTGTTCAACTTTAAGAATTTCCTAGCCATCATGGATAGATAGGAAATTTTGGTAATTGAAATCCATGAATCTTGACAAGGCTGAGAAACACTGTTCTTAATAAAGGACAGTGTGGAAAGTAGAATGCTGAGCTAAGCTGGCTCCAGATCATGAAAATATACAAGAGGCTATTTGGCAGAGCAGGAAGCTAATTGTAAGGGATAATAAAATGAACTTCAAGATGCAATATCATGAAAAGGTGATTTTTCAGGTGTGTGATGTAAGGAATGATACTAAGTGGTAGTTCATTCCTGTTCTGTATGGAACTTGGTAGGTTCCAAGTACTTCATTCTGATTGGCCGAAAAGGCAACTTACAGCTTGGTTTGCTAGGAACCAATCCGGGAAGCCGCCAAATGGTGGGAAGAATTAAATAACTGTCACTGGCCACAAGCCAGCAGGCTAGCCGCTATATAAAGGGCTGCCGCGGCTTGGGTTATGTTCCATTTCTTTACCCAGTGGTTTGAAATAAAGAGTTGTTGTTTGGAACCCGGTCTCACGCGCTTCTTTCCAGATGGAATACTGGCAATGAGGGTGGGATTGTCGTAGAAGCAGAGACTGAAGCACGCGGCGATCTGAACCGAGCGAAAAAAGATGGCTGGTAACAACGCACCACCCGCACCCTTCAATCCAGATGTAGAGGATTGGGAATCGTATATCGATCATTTTCTTATGTTCTTAGAAAGCAACGAGATGGAAAAAATCTCAGATCAAAGGAAAAGGGCTGTCTTCCTTACACACTGCAGACTGGCCGGATTCAAAATGGCGAAGGCGCTGGCGAAACCCAGAGATATCAAGCAGATGACCTGGTCTGACCTGAACCGAATGTTCTGAACACACTACGCACCGGTGGTCTCCAATCTAATCAAAAGGCATGAATTTTACAAAAGGGACCAGAAGGAAGATGAAACCATAGCAGACTTTGTGGCAGCCTTGAGACACATTGGAGGATCATGTGAGTTTCAAAACATGGATGAGGCTATGAGAGACCGCGTAGTCCTCGGCCTGGAAGACTCTACCCTTCAGAGCAAATTACTCAACAGGCCGAACATAACCGTGGCTGAGGCCATTGCTGAGGCAACCACCACCGAAGCAGCGAAAAAGTCAGCAGCCACCATGTGGAAAATGAACACAGTTCCAGACCTGCCGACCCAAACCAGGGAGAAGAAGGCAGAGGGAGGAAAGAAACAGCTCACAGCAACAACCTACCACGAGAACATCGAAACCCAGAGTGACACCGAAGACGACGATGAAGATGTCCATAAACTCTATTCAGAAAGAAAATAGCGCGAAAAGAGGAAGAATCGGCGGGAATTTCAATGTGCGGGCTGCGGAGGCACTCACCCACAGTCTGAATGCAGGTTCCTCGACGCAATATGCCGGGCTTGTAATAAAAGGGGGCACATCGAAAGGGTCTNGAGTGCGGATAACAACGGATGGAACATTTTGCTCGTCCATTGTGTCCGTTTTGCATCCGTTGGGCAGTGTGACAGGGCCTTTATACAGTATATCTGATTTATTTTTTCCTATATTTGTCCCAGATGTTTAATATGTTGCATATTTATTGAATGAGCTACTACAAGTTGCCCTTTCTATTTATATCAATTTATATTTGTAACATAGAGAAGGACTAAGGATAATATGATAGCAATCTTCCATACTTGAGGGACTCTCAAGCTGGGGTCAGCTTATTCTCCAAAGCACCTGAAGGCAGGACAAGTAGCAATGGATGATAACTAATCAAGGAGAGAAGCAATCTGGAATAAAGGAGAAATTTTCTGGAGTATGACAAATACTCAGTGAAAAGGCTTGCCTTCAGAAGTTGTGGGTACTCCATGACTGGAGATTTTCACAAAGAGACTGGACAGACATTTGTCCATAATGGTATAAGGTCTCCTCCTTGAGCAGGAGGTTGGATTAGAATATCTCCAAGATCCTTTCCAACCCTATTATTCTACCTACTAAGTATTTATGCCAGCCATCTGAAAGTCCTCCTCCCTCAACTGAAGTAGCCCCATCATCAAGTGGTACAATCCAATCTACAATCCAAGTTTGCAGAAAAGCTCTGTTAATACAATTAGAAGTTTGGTTCTGCCAGGCCATTTCTTTTTTCCAAATCCTGTACAGCTGCAGAATCAATGAAGGCTGTGAGGAAGCTTCAACCATAATGAAGCCAATCAAGCAGCCTACCTCTATGATCATGGAAGATAGTCCAAAGGAAGAATTTTTGAAAATTATTGAATTATTTCTTGCTTTCTACTCTCTCTTTTGTATTTACTAGGAATATCCTTTTGGTTCTCCTCCAACATCACTCCTCCAACATCACCTATCCAGATAATGCTCCTACCCAAAGTCATCATAAGAATCCTAAGCAAACTTCTTGTTATTCTTAATGATCCAGGTGCAGGAAAAAAATGGTAGGTTAATCAAACTGGCATATCTAGCAATGGCATGTTGGAAGATGATGCCATCAGGAAGCAAGAGGCAATTCGGGATGAGAATATAATGAATAATTTCATTTGTTCTTGAGAAGGATTTTTTCCAAACCAAAACACTCTGTTGTTTCTCCTGGGCTGAAATCCATCCTTCAGTATCTCTGCAGTATTTCAGTTTTGTGATTTTAGTCTATAGAACCTTCAAGGACAGATTAATGAGAAAAGTAAAAAAGTATCCCTCATGGATTTCTTTTTATCAATCAAAACCAATTTAGGAGATTTTAAAGAAGGGAAGGAAGAATCAAAAGTGGGATACTTCATTCCTTTCCTGCTGTCTTGATTCTTAAAATCAGCCACCCAGCGAGAGGCCATATACACATCATCAAAAGAAAGGACCATACTATGGTGCAACACAGGAAAAGCTTCTCTCCAGAACATGTGATGAACAGCCCTCGACACCAGATAATCTTCTGAAGGACCTCTTGATGTCTCACTTAGTTCTCAATGGAAAACCATTGCCTAAGTCATAAGATTTGAAAACTCAAAATCAACTCCTTCAGGTCTTCTATCATATCACAAGACCAAAAATGGATATCTAACATCAAAAACATCATCAAAAAAACACCACAAAAAATGTTCTTTTTGCGTCAACTCAGAAATCTCAAACTGCCCAAACAGCTGCTGATACAGTTCTACAGAGGAATTATTTAGTCTGTCATCTGAACCTCTATAACTGCCTGGTTTGGTTCTGCAAACCAACAGGACTGACACAGACTTCAGAAAGTAATTAGGATTACAGAAAAAACAATTACTACCAACCTGCCTTCCATCGAGGATCTGTATTTGCACGAGTCAAAAAGAGGGCTGCGAAAATATTTACAGACCCTTCACGTCCCGGATATAAACTGTTTCAACTTCTTCCCTCAAAACGACGCCATAGAGCATTGCACACCAGAACAACTAGACACAAGGACAGTTTTTTCCCCAAATGCCATCCCTCTGCTAAACAAATAATTCCCTCAACACTGACAAACTATTTACTAAGTCTGCATTACTATCACTATTACTATTATTATTACTATTAATCCTCCTATCTTCCTTTCACCCATCTCCTCCCACTTATGACTGTATGACTGTAACTTTGTTGCTTGTATCCTAACAATTTTTACTGACTGTTTCCTAGTATGATTTGATTGCTTATTGTACCCTATGACTATTAATAAGTGTTGTACTTTATGGTTCTTAACTCCTGATGAATGTATCTTTTTTTATATATACACTGAGAGCATATGCACCAAGACAAATTCCTTGTGTGTCCAATCCACTTGGCCAGTAAAGAATTCTATTCTATCCTATTCACATCGATTTTTGAAAATCAATTGGCAACCAGGACAGGTGTCAATCTTGAAACTGACCTGGCTGTGGCCGTTTTCTTTTCTGTAGTTTGCTATAGGGATTTTCTTCATGTGGCTTCAGACTTGACACAGCCTGGAGTTGAGGGAGATATGGAGATAGCTGGGGTTTTGTAGCCAAAACAAAATAGTTCTCTTATGAGCCAAGGACATTCCAAGAGCTGGCTGGTCAGAAGAGGAGGAGAAAAGTAGCCAGACAACCAGCCAACATCCAGATTAGACAATGTGACATTGTTTGGGAAAACAGGAAATGTTTACTTTCTAATATGGTGGAAAATGTGGAAACCAGTGGTGGGATTCAATTTTTTTTACTACCGGTTCTGTGGGCATGGCTTGGTGAGTATGGCAGGGGAAGGATACTGTAAAATCTCCAGTCAGCGGTGGTATTTGCCGATTCTCCAAACTACTCAAAATTTCTGCTATCAGTTCTTAGAACTGGTCGGAACCTGCTGAATAACACCTCTGGCGGGAACTCTCAGAGTCTGTGCCAAGATGATATCTCCTAAAAAAACTTTTCTTTGAAGAATCAACCTGCCTTGGAGTTCTGTTTGTGATGGGTGTATTTCTTGGAACCCTGACAACAGGTTTTTTAACTTGGACATCATGTAATCTGTTACCAGGCAATAATTAGCAGTTTAAAAACAGAAATAATTTGAATAATTTTCCATTAAAACAAATAATTAAAATCACCATTAAAACCTAAGCATGGGGAGTTGGGTTGGTGTGAAGGATGATAGAATCTGTTGTTACCTGATCAACCACTTCAATTGGACTGTTCCCACATTGGAGTTCCAAATCAAATGTCAACTTGTAAAGCATTCCAGGCCTGCTCTTGAGTTGCCATAGGCAGGAGGGGGGGAAACTGACAGAGCAGCATGGCAGCCACAACTGGAAGCACATTCCATGCATACCTTCTTCAAGGCTGTATCCCAGGCTACTGGGACCAACCAAAGTGCTATGATTTCTACAGCCCGCAAAAGTGCTCCATTGGAGAATGTGATTTATGACACACCTTGTGGGGAGGGGGGAAAACAGGATCTTAGGTGGGCTGTAAATTATGTCAGGCAGAGCTGACTTCATTTGGGTATGTGTTAACATGTTGCTCCTCATAAACAACTGGATTTCTTTTGAAACATGTTGCTCCTCATAAACAACTGGATTTCTTTTGAAACATGGCTTCAGGCTCATGGTTTAATTTGGGCATCTGTCGGAACCCTGACATCAACTGGCTAAGACAGGTCTTTAGGCCCTTATGAAAAAATAGGAAGGTTGGGGCAAACTTCATCTCCAGAAGGCAGGAGCCATGGCAGAGAAGACTCTCCTCCTGAACCCTGCCAGCTGATGGGATCCACATCATGCCTCCTCTACTGGCTCGAGTGGGACGGGCCAATCCCAATGGGGTAAAACAGACCCTCAAGTAATCTGGACCCATGCCATGAAGGGCTTTAAAGGTGATCACCAACACCTTGAATTGCATAATGTAATAAAAGCAGTTAGAAATCCAGGGTTAGATATGGACCAAGGAGCCACATACTCATCAGGATCACGCAGAGCTCAAGGGAGTGTTCAGTTTAAAAATAGAACAACTCACAGAAGAACAAAAATTGTTACCAAGCATCTTCATGACTTTACAGAACCAAAATCTCTACAGCAAAGAAAACCGGCCTACAGGGAATGTATTTGGGGATGTTTCTAAATAGTTTTAACAGCACCTTTACAGTTCAAGGAGAATATCAGAAAATAAAAGTGATATTGATCTACATGGAGGTTATTTATAGGGTGAGCCTTAAAAATATTAAATAACGGAGATGTTGTTCCTCCTAAAATTGTCAAATATTGCAAAATAAGTATATTTTGAAGTGCTAGAAATTTTTGAAAGCTGGAAGTTGTATTCATTTTAATTTTCCAGAAAGCTTGGAAGAAACCTACTGGAAAGAGAGAACTAGTTGTCAAGCTTTATGAATTGTGTCTTTTAAAGTAGAAGGTCTGCCAGGGAAAAAAAACACATTTGTTTATTCTAAGTTCTTTGAATATGAAAGGATAAGGGTCCAGCTAAAGTCTTCTCCCTATTGGCAGTTCCCAAAGCTTCAGATGTGCTGAGTCTACATATTCCAGCTTGGAATTCTGGGAGTTGTGGTCTCAACCCATCTAAAGCAGGGATCTCCAATATTGGCTATTTTAAGACTTGTGGACTTCAACTCCCAGAATTCTGGCTGAGGAATTAAAGTTACTAAGGTTGGAGACCCTTGATCTAAAGGACTCAAATACAGGTTGTCCTTGACTTATAACCATTCATTTAGTGACCATTCGAAGTAACAATGGCACTGAAAGGCGTTACTTATGACCATTTTTCACACTTAAGATCATTGCAGCACAGTCATTTGATCAAAATTGAGATGCCTGGCAACTGGTTCATATTTATGACCGTTGCTGTGTCCCAGGGTCATGTGATCACCTTGTGACAAGCAAAGTCAATGGGAAAGCCAGATTCACTATACAACGGTGATATTAAGTGAGTAACTATAGTGATTCACTTAACAAGCATGGCAAGAAAGTCGTAACATGGGGCAAAATTCATTTAACAATTATTTCACTTAGCAAAAGAAATGTTGGGTTCAATTGTGGTCATAAATCAAGGACTATCTGTACCCAGTGAAGGTACATGTATCTTGGTCAATAGGAGAAAAAACAATAGAGCAGAGTAGAGTAGAGTAGAACTGAATAGAACAGAACAGAACTGAACTGAACTGAACAGAACAGAACAGAACAGAACAGAACAGAACAAAATAGAACAGAATAGAACAGAATAGAACAGAATAGAATAGAATAGAATAGAATAGAATAGAATAGAATAGAATAGATTTCTTTATTGACCAAGTGTGATTGGACACACAAGGAATTTGGCTTGGTGCAAATACTCTCAGTGTACATAAAAGAAAAGATACATTCATCAAGAAGCAAGAATCATCAGGTACAACACTTAATAATAGACATAGGATACAATAAGCAATCAAATCATACTAGGAAACAGTCAATATAAATCATAATGATACAAGTGACAAAGTTACATCATATAGTCACAAGTGGGAGGGGATGGGTGATAAAGAGTGATGAGAAGATTAATAGTAATAGTAGTGCAGATTTTGTAAATAGTTGGACAGTGTTGATGGAATTATTTGTTTAGCAGAGTGATGGCTTTGGGGAAAAAAACTGTTCTTGTGTCTAGTTCTGGTGTGCAGTGTTCTATAGCATCGTTTTGAGGTTAGGAATTGAAACAGTTTATGTTTGGGATGTGAGGGGTCCATGAATATTTTCACAGCCCTCTTTTTGACTCATGCAATATATAGATTCTTGACTGAAGGCAGGTTGGTAGTAATTGTTTTTTCTGCAGTCCTAAATACTCTCTGAAGTCTGTCTGTCTTGTTGTCCAATCCAATTTATACAATATTTTTATGACAATCAACTACAGCAGGATTGATAACCCGTGGCACTGTAGCCACATGTGGCTTTTTCATCCCTGTGCTGTGGCTCCCTGTCACTGGTCGGTAAAAAGAAAAAGGAAAAAGGACGGCACGCTATCAGGAGATTCTATGGTGGGGGAACCGGAATTCTGGTCAGGAGAGGATAAAGGACAGCACACAAGGAAGAGATTCTATGGTGGGGGAACCAGACTTCCAGTTGGCAGAGGAAAAAGGATGCTGCACTAGGAGGAGACTCTATGGTGGTGGAGCTGGACTTCCAGTCAGCTCCAGAATTGAATGGGGGGCTTCCAGTTAGGACCTTTGTGGCTCTTTGAGTGTTTATGGTTGCCTATCTCTGAACTACAGTGACAAAATAGCATGTTTGTTGGATAGAATGCCTCAAAATCCAGGGAAAACCCTAGAAGCAAATAAATGTCTCCTGGTTCTTGAAGTCTTTGGGTCAAAATTCATCTCAAAATGCAGATTGTAGCTAGAATGTCTTAATGTGTGGTAGGTATTAAGACTATCTGGTTTTACCTGCAGCTGTGAAGAAAAACGAATAATGTTTGACTTTCCCTCCTTACCTTTGCTACTGAAAAGGCCATTCAATATACAGTTCATTTCTTCCAACAGGTTAATCAACAAGCACAGAGGAGAAATAAATATTACAGAAATACTAGCAAAGCCAGTGAGTAATTTTTATCCTGCCTTAAATAACATATTTTGTGTGACAGGTTATATCAGCATTTCTGAAAATTGGCGGAAGTCAAAGACACAATCAATGGCAGCTTGGGAAGGAAATATATTTTCTTTAGTTTTTCAGTTGGTACTATTTGAGGCAACTCTTTTCTCTCAAGGACAAAGAAGTTGATGACCAAAGACTAAGGATGGACAATGATGGAGGCGATACTTTTGTTAGAACAACAATGGACACCCCAAGGCCCACAGAGTTCATTCAGCTCCCAAGAGTCCTTTCCAAGCATTCTAAAATCATTCATCTGAAATTCAGTGCCAACAAGCTGAATTTTCAGATTAGATACATGGTCAGGCATTCACAGAGTAGTCCATCAAGATGAAAAGCAAAGATTTTCATTGTAAACAATCTTGAGAATAAGAAGCAAGCTATATTAGATCTCCTAGATGGCTGACCATCTCCCTTTAAGTCCTGCTTGGTCAGCCTTGGTCCCTTTAAGTCCATGTCAGTGTAATTTTTGCCATTTCTTTGTACCTTGATTTTCTGCCTTCTCTGGGACCAGAAGAAAGCAGCTCCAACTTCTCTTCACAAGTTGTTTCTACTGTAAAAGAGGCAGCTTCTTAACAGGCATTTTAATTTTCTACTTCCTGCAAGTCTTGATTGTGAAGAAGCATCACTACTTCCTTTTCATCCAAAGAACCTTTGAAGCCTAACCTACAGCTATGTAACTATAGAACATCCTAAGTAAATAAAAAGATCAGCAGCCCCAGAAGAAGAAAAAACAGAATTCATCTACAAGAATATAACACTATAACTGTTCCGTCCGGAAAGAAACGCGTGAGACCGGGTTCCAAACAGCAACTTTTATTTCAAACCACTAGGTAAAGAAACGGAACATAGCCCAAGCCGTGGCAGCCCTTTATATCGCGGCTAGCCTGCCGGTTTGTGGCCAATGACAGTTATTTAATTCTT
>BHFT01005239.1:0-17725 GCA_004320025.1 Laticauda laticaudata
ATGAGGGCTTCTTTGAGGCGGCCATTTCTGACCGCCGCTCTACTGCCTTCGGGAAAGGGAGTTTAGCCAGCTGGGGAGGAAAGATGCAGCTTTCCTCGACCCTGTGGAATCTCCCGTCTTCAGTGACCTCTACGGGATGGCTTAGCCCTGAAGCCAGCTGGCTCGGGGCACTCTGGCGGTGCGCCCAGGTAGAAACCGCACACGATCGTGGATTCCTGTCTGTCGCCGAAGCCCTGCAAACCAGAAGTCTCATCTTCCCTTAGTCCTTTACACAAGAGACTAAGGGGAAAAATCTCTGTGAGGAGCTAAGAGAAAAAGTTTTTAAAATGCATAGGCCATCCAGAGTGCCTATGGCATAATTTTTCCATCTGATCTACTAAAAGAAACCACATACTTAGAGCAGCATGTTTTTTTTAATGTACGGGGAAAGGATGGGATGTCAACTGATATTCAAATGCCACTCTTGATCAGGTACTCCAAGAATTTTTTAAAAAGTTCCATCGCATGAAAAAGTTTTAAGATCTCTGTTTTAAATAATCTGTTCAGCAGAGAATATGTATCACTTCTGCAAATTTGCTGAGCAAGGAATTATATCTCCTGCTGCCAGGAAAGCCACCAAGATACAGGAATATCCAAAAGAAATGTTAAAATTGGATGTTTACAAGTGACAAAAGACCCCATCCCCCCCCAAAAAAACTCTGCCCTTTCAATTGAAGATGGCTGCCTTCCAAATGGAAATGACAAGTTCCATAAATATTCCACAAATATAGACTGAGAAGATGCATCGCAAGACCTTTCCTACATCAAGAGTAACGTACTAATGAGAGGGATAAAAAAACATAAAAGAAAAAATACCATATAAAAAGACTACATTTTTCAGACATAAAGGCATTTGTTCCAGCAAGATTATTAAAGTGTAGATCATTGTTACCACTTCAAAGTAATCCATATTTCCATTTTATCAAATCCTATAATTAGAACAAGGGCAAGGCCAGGTGAAAAGTTCTCCTAATTCATTTGAGGTCCAAAAATGAGTTTGAATAGTCTTGAGTGTGCCTTTCCTTATCATTACCATAGTTATTATGTGGCTGTGATGGTTGCAATTAAGCTTCCTGTTCCTTGTGGATACAAGTTTTAACCCACAAACTGAAAGAATAAGAGACATATTCAGACAATGATCATTTCCACACAGTATTATACAATAAAAAGCATCTTCATCAATGATGCACTGTCACAGTGCTTGGCTGGATGGCATAATGTTAGTGTAATAAAATTATAAAATGTTATAAATCTTGACAGTTAAAAAAGTCATTATTGCCATTTTCTCTTGATGTACAATGTATTTTCACAGTACAATTTAAAATCCACATGAAAAGGTAAGAGTCTTTCAATCCATGTTATGTACACATATACATAATATAAGCATATATTTCAGAAGTTATTAAAAAAAAACACTTGGAAGACAATCAATTAACTTTCTGCTTCTTGTGCCATTCTTAAGAACTCAACAAAAGAATGGCTAGTTGCATACATTTAGACAGTGAAAGATTTTATGGAACTATATTTTTCATTTTAGTTTGTTAACAAATATGAAACTCAGTACAGTATGGAATACATAGATATTCAACGGTAGTTTTTCTCTCTAGTTTTACATAAATGTAAGAAAGTTGGATCAATTGCATGCTAAAAGTACTGGATTATCTCCTGGACATTAATTTCAATCTGAAGTTTTTTTCATCAATTAAATAAATCAATGGGATGAGAAAGTAAAGAGGTTATAGAAATATAGTGTGGCTAGCAAGGTGTATTCTGGAGCAGTAAGACAATTTTTCTAAGGTTAGCTATAAATCTGATCTGTGCTGAGATTAACAAAATTATAAATAAAAGATAAATGAAATATAAAATAACAGCAAAAAGACAAATCTGTCTCTTTAATTTTTATGTTCTATACTTCATAATTTCTCAGCAAGAATTGTTTTTGTTTGGAAAAATGAATTCTTACTGATAATATGGTATGGTGACATTTACATAGGGTTCTTGTCACACAGCAATCAAAGCTTTCTCAAAAGCAAAGGCAATATAATTTTGTTCCCAGATAAATCTGGTATTCACAACCCCATACTTAAGTTCTAATTTCATAAATGAGATTTTGCCACTGCTATTAAGTATGCCCTTAAACATCTCAATATGGAAAGTGGAAAGTCAACATTAAGCAGGAAAATGGAATGGCAGGACGAAATTTCAGTAGGGAGATGCCTAGTGCTCCTATTCTATGCCCAGAAAGATGATAAATCTCACTTTGGAAATAAAACTGGATTAATTTTATCCACTGAGCTGGCTATAATGTGCATCAAATGGGAATCTGTTATATATATATAAAACAGATTCTCACAGNACACAATACAGAAGCCTGATGGCAGATGAGATTCTGCCAAAACGTTGCTACAACTTTAAAAGCACAACTACAATGACATGGGAAAATACCCAAACAAAGCTGAATACCACACATATAAATACCTGTGAAAATTATATAGATATATAGATATATAGATATATAGATTTATAGATATAAATGAAATTATACAAAAATGAAATGACCAAAATGGCATGAGGGCAGAGAATGAGATCTACACTGATCTATCTTCAGCCGCCCATGGCTGGGCCTCTCTCCCAAAATTGGTTTCCTGCCACTGGCTCACTCTAATTGTCAGGCCAGCCAAGGGATATTCTGGGGCTGCTTTAATCCTTACTTTTGTGAGGTTTTATGTTTGCAAATGTTATAGTAGTATCCTTCCCAAGAAGAAGTAGTATCCTTCCCAATTACCATCTACAAAATAGAAAATAAGGAATTGCCTCGAGGTACCTGGGAGCATTGCAGTCTTCAAATAATGAAAAAAAAAACATTTTAAGATGTATAACTTTAAAGGAAAATATTGGGGAAAATCAGCACACACATCCAAAAATCAGCACACACATCCACTGCATCAGAGGCAGTATTCAGCAGGTTCTGACCAGTTCTGGAGAACCAGTAGTGGAAATTTTGAGTAGTTCAGAGAACCGGCAAATACCTGACTGGAGATTTTGCAGTATCCTTCCCTTGCCACGACCACCAAGCCACGACCACAGAACCAGTGTTAAAAAAATTTGAATCCCACCTCTGCATTGCAGTCTATTTATTCTAACGAAGTACTCTTCTAGGGTTCATCTCAAAATCTGCATAAGCAAACTGCATATAAATATTTATGTGTTGCCTAAAGTCAAATGAAAGCTGTATCAAGCTCAATGGAAGGTAACTGTGTCCTAGCTCTATTATTGAAAAGAAGAAGTAAAAAGAAGAAACATTTAGTATGAACAGTGGTTGCAGTTCAGAAACACATATAACATCATTTTGGATTTGAGAGTCATAGTCCAGGAATAAAAATCACATGCAGAGAATCTAGCAACGTATGTGTGCATGCTACACATCTGTTGTTATTCAGTGGCTAAGGCATGTCTGACTCTTCCTGACCCCATGGACCATAGCACTTCAGGATTTCCTGTCCTCCACTATCTCTCTGAGTCTGCTCAAAATCATGCCCGCTATCTTGATGACACTACCTAACCATGTCATCCTCTGCCATCCCCTTCTCCTTTTGACTTCCATTTTCCCAACATCAGGGAAAGCAATCACCATCTTTCCAATGAGTCCATTCTTCTTATTTGGTGGCCAAAGTATTTAAATTTTACTTCCATACCTGTCCTTCCAAAGAATATACAGGGTTGATTTCCTTTAGGATGGACATTGGTAATGTAATCAAAATGGTTTATAGCTGCCGTTTACTTATACAGGTCATATATAAAAGAGGATATGCAATAAATCAGACCTCCGAGGCTGGGTAGGTTGGGAAGATTGCAGCAGTGTAAATGATGGAAAGATAGAAAGCTTGTTTTTTATGGAATTTTTAGAAGTCAATTTGGATTGAACTACAGTATTAAGTCATTATTACCACCAGCATGTTCTAATGTACAGTAGTTTCTTTCAACCTGGAGCTGTGGATAAAATGATCGCCATCATCATTCCTGTTGCTGGAAATTTTATGTGTTGATTTTTGCATCTTTGCAGAATGCTGGATTATGTCAAGTGGGTGGATATAATGCTACATTTCTTGTCTTTAATATAGGGCAAGGGTAGAAAATCCAAATAGCCTGAAGTTTAAATGGTTGCCACTGAAAGGCATACTGGGTGCAATTTCACACACTCCTATGTTTTAGCTTCTGTAGTAGATTGTGTCAATAAAATAAAAGTTCTATCTAATAAGAGCTCTGTATTTTGCACAAAAGGGACAAAAATAGAACATTACACCTCACAAAGCTCCTGATCACTAAATTGTGGCTGACATCAGAGATAATTAATCTGTGCTCATCTAGAGAAAGTGACTCAGATGTCAGCACTGCTCAACCTAAACTGGAAAAGACAGCCTTTAATTTCAACAAGTTAAGGTGGAGACATCATTGCAAGCACATGACAGTTTACTAAGTGGGACCTTGTGTCTGCTCCTCTTACCACATCAGTTGCTGATTGCTGTTTTGGGCTGAAATTATATAGTGTTTAACAGCTGGGTGCAGCCATGTATTTTATCTGTATCATGACCACATTGGAGTGTTTCTGCAGCTGGAAGCCGGTTTAGAATGACATCTGCAGAACTAGTACCTCCTGTTCATTTTGGAGTCTATTTGTCCAGCTAAATTTGGATGCAAACTTTACAGCTGAACATGAAGCCAGGAACAAGGGAGTACCTAACAGGCCTTATAATGTATATGTATGTGCCAGTATGTATGTTGTACTGTATGTATATATGTTATGTGCCATCAAGCTGTTTTTGACTCCTAGTGACCACATAGATTTTCTCCACACTCCATCTATTTAAATCCATCCATTATTACTAAGTAGGGCTCCAAACAGTTTAATTTTGATCATTAAAAGTACTTAATCTAAAGTATGCTGAATAATTTTATTTTTACCCAACAACATATTCTCTTTCAGAACAGCCAAATATAGGGATTACCAGCATAGTGCTCATGAGAACTAATATAAAACTATTTTGAAGTGTATCTGCAACTGTATAGTCTGACAAGCCTTTATAAATTGTGTGACTGAGGCAAAATAGGTCTTCCACAAGTATTTCTAAAACATCACACACACCCATTTTAACATGTCGTCTTGAGCAGTTTCGAAAAACCTTTCCGATAACCCATTCCAACAAGTTTTGTTTTTTGAGCATTTAAATATGCTCCCTTAAGAATATTGTTGGAGTCGTAATTGTATACTTGTTAAAATGCTTCTTTCTCAAGATATTGATCATTTCTTATTGAAATTATTCATCAATATATGACGGTCCTTTTTGGGTTCAAGGAGGGTATGCTGTTGTGCAGCTCATCCATGGACACAGAGAGAGTTCCAGTCCCCATCTAGAACATAGAGTCTTGAACAGTGTTGGTGAACCTTTTCAGCACCGAGTGCCAAAACAGGAGCAAGAGCAGCTTCCCGGCATGCATACGCGCACCAGGAAGCCGAGCTTCTGGTTTCCGGCATGTGCATACATGCTGGCCACCTGGTCGTTTCTGGTGCATATGCATGTGTGAAGACTTGCTGGCCAACATGCATACATGTATTTGCACACCAGGGAGCTGCTCTTCCAGTTTTCGGTGCTCCCACATGTGCAAAGCCCAGCTGGCAGGTGCACATGCGCATGCCGCAACTGAAAGAACAAAGGGTGACAGTTGGCATGCCCAGAGAGATGGCTCTGCATGTCACTTCTGGCACATGTGCCATAGGTTCGCCATCACACGTCTAGAATAATGGGGGAAATGGAAGTACATTTTCATAGTAACTGTGAATGTTTCTGGCAATACCTGTCTTTAAAGCCAATAAAGATTTCACAGCATTGGATTATTATGAACTGCGGTGATGCAGTGGTTAGAGTGCAGTACTGCAGGCTACTTCTAGTGACTGCCAGCTGCCTGCAAATTTGGTACTTCAAATCTCACCAGGCTCAAGGTTGACTCATCCTTCCATCCTTCCAAGATGGGTAAAATGAGGACGCAAATTGTTGGGAGCAATATCCCGACTCTGAAAACTTCTTAGAGAGGGCGGTAAAACACTGTAAAGCGGTATAAAAGTCTAAGTGCTATTGCTAAGTGCTCTTTGCCAGCAGGTTTTGTCAGCAGCCACAGCTTCTAATTCCCTTGGCTGCATGTCACAATGGTGCATGTTTGTTTCACAGCATCTTTGATGCACCTTAAGGTCCCTTCCTAAACTCCAATACACTACAGAACAATTCGTAAGGCACACAGTGATCATCCATTCTGATAACTTGTCCCAACCACCTCATGTGGGCTCTGATAATCAGAGACTCAATGCTGGTGGACTCTGTGTGATCCAGTATCTCCAGGATGCAGATATGGTCTTGCCAACAAATGTTGAGGATGGGGCAGGGCATGTGAAACTTCTCTAGTTGATATGCCTTTGGAACAGAGTCCAGGACTCAACATCCATATAGAAGAAAAGAGACAACCACCTCTCTGTAGACTTTCTGCTTGGTGGTGATTATTTATTCATTTTGATAACAAAAGCATGTATGAGAAAAAAAGTATAAATATGAACATAACATATAAACATATAAGTGTACGAATAAATGAATAAATGGGAACAGTAGGACAGGGACAGTAGGCACACTGGTGCATTTATGCACACCCCCTTACAGACCTCTTAGGAATAGAGTGAGGTCCAGGGTAGACAGTTTAAGATTAAAGTTTTGGGGGTTTGAGGATGTAACAACAGAGTCAGGGAGTGAGTTCCAGGCATTGACCACTCTGTTATTGAAGTCATATTTTCTGCAATTGAGTTTGGAGCGGTTTACTTTGAGTTTGTATATATAGATGTTATATTGATTGAACATACCAGTGCTTGGTTGGCCTTGTTGATACTGGAGTCATTTCTTTGTCCAAAAACCCATTGATTAAGGTGATGCTTCCCAAATATTTGAAAGTATTTATCAGCTGGTTGTCGTCATCAGTGATTTTTGATTCTATGGGCTTAGTGTTTGGTAAAGGCTCTTAGTTTACACTTATTCGGAATGATCATACATAACAGCCTCTGAGAATCTGTTCTTCATCAACTGTAGATCATTATCATTATCATAATTATCCTTATGTGCCAGGAGTGCACAGTCATCAGCAATGCAGATTTCTTGAACAGTTGTATGGAGGCACTTGATGTATTCAAGTGGTGAAGGTCAAAAGAGAAAGCTCTCCAATTGTACTACCAAAAGGTACACTCCATCTTTCAGACCCTGGAGAGCATATAAATATATATTTTATAAATTTATGAATATATACAAATTATATTTTATAAATTTATACAAAATAAATGATTTATTATTAAAGTGGCGTTAAAATTCTTGAACGTCTAAACTGAAGTATTAAGCTGAAGTATTTAGAATAAGTAGCTTATACTTCACCATATAGAAAGTTGATCTTGTCGAAAATACTCAAGCAGCACTTGTAGTACAAACTCAGATTGTTTTAAAAACAGAGAACTATGTGTAAAATTGGAACAGAGGGAACACACCACATTAAAATATGAACTTGCACAAAGTAACTCTAATAAAACTGTGGTAAAACAAATTTGTGTAAAAATCTTGGACACATTTTTTTTTTGAATAGAAACAATATTCCTCACATAAACGGCTGGAGCAACTGTGCAGTTTAGCCCAGCTTTTGAAATTTGCCTGAACACAAGTTATGGAGAACTTTATTTCAGGTACCAGATGTCAGCCACCATGTCCCCCCCAAAAAATCCAGTAAATTTTAAGCTTGTAAAGTACTATGTTGGCAAATTTCATGTTTTATTTGACAACTTTTAAAAATATCGCAAAGCAAAATCTTTTTAGTTGGTGGCTGACTAAAAACAAAAAAATATATGAAAACCACTCAAAAATTACAGAGCAACTTAAAACTAAACCATAATGTTAACTTATGGACCAAAATGTTCTGAAGATCCAAAAAACAAACCAACCACCCAGTAAATAGAAGCTGAAATACTATATGAAGTCTTTCCGCAAAGCACTTAAGACTCCTTGTTTGCTGAAACAATTTAATATAACATAAGAACTGTATTTAGAAAGGAAAAACTGCTTTCACCTATTTATAGATTATGCAGTTTTGATTTTGCTTATTGTTTTTGATTAATCAATAAACCTTGATTATCAAAGGAAGATGCGAGTTTTTGTGCTTATTTTCACATTATAAGCTCCTGTTACAAAGTTGCATGCTGTTTTCAAAGATTTTTTAAAAAAATATGGATGAACAAAGTTAACATGCATATACTGTATTTCTCTGGATTGTAGCTAATTAAATTCCCTTAACTTTTTTGAGTTAGTTTGGCAACAGGATATTCTGAAACACTTCAGAATATTCAAATATGATTTTTAAAAAAATGCGGCAAGACAATCAGATACTCAACCCCATATTCTATATGCTGTCATAATTGATAAGGTGACAATTAAAAAGACCAAAGAAGTAATGGCAACATGACAACTCCTAATAAATCAACCTTTTTTTTTCCTGAGAAATGCGGCTAGAGACTTATGATTTGAATGGGGGTGCATGTTGGAGTCCTGCCAGCAGGCCTGAGACAAGAATAAAAAAGAACTTGTAACTTCATTCAAATTTGCAAATGAGAAATGTCATTGAACTCAACTGGGCTTACTTCTGAATAATTATGGATAGGTTGCACTTCCTGTCAGTGCTCTGTTTGGTTTTGCCCACCCTTATTATTTTTATAAATAATTCAAGTCAGTAAACATACCTTGTATTTCTTCAGTCTTATTTTCCCCACAACCTGGTGAGGTGGGTTTGATTGATTGAGAGAGAGACAGACAGACTGGTTCAAGCCTTCCATAAAGCAGAATGGGTGATCCAAACATTGTATTCTATTTTTCTTTGAAAAGGACAAGAACAAAAAATGGAAAGAAGGACATACAACTAAGGCAGAACATCAGCAGATAGCCAGAATCTGCAAAGACTAAGTCAGGCTCAGAACGAACAAAGGCTTGCAACAAAAGTCAAAGATAATAAAAAGGTTTCTTCCAACATATAAATAACAAGAAAAAAATCAATGAAACAGCCGGTCCACTGAAGAGAGAAGAAGGTAAGTAACAGGCAACCGAGAGAAAGCAGAACTGTTTAACTCATTTTTTGCATCCGTCTTCACGTAAAAAGAAACTATATCTCAACCCACCAGAAACATAACTGTAAAAGACAGACCAGAAATAAAAGTTAAAATAAGCAAAAAATAGTAAGAGAACACCTGTCTAATCTTGATGAACACAAATCATTGGGGCCTGATGGATTACATCCCAGAGTTTTAAAGAAGCTGGCAGAGGTCATCTCAGAATTACTGCATCATATCTTTCAAAAATCCTGGAGCACCGGGGAACTACCAGAGGACTGGAAAAGAACAGGTATGGTTCCCATCTTCAAAAAAGGAATTAAAAACAGACCTAGGAAACTACAGACCAATCAGCCTAACATCAGTACCCAGGAAGATACTAAATAATAATAAAAAACCGATCTGCCAACATCTAGAAACAAGTAAAGTAATAACTAGCAGTCAGCATGGGTTTGTGAAGAACAGATCATGCCATACAAACTTATTTCATTCTTCAATATAGTGACTAAATTAGTAGACCAGCAAAACACTGTGAACATAATATAGTTAGATTTCAGCAAGGCATTCGACAAAGTAGACCACAACCTACTTCTTAGTAAGCTAGAAAAAAGTGGAATAAATAGCACCACCACTAGATGGACTTGCAACTGGCTGGCAAACTGTACTCAACAAGTAGTCCTTAATGGGTCTAAGTCTCCATGGAGGGAAGTAAGCAGTGGGTACCACAAGGTTCCGTCTTAGCCCAGGACTCTTCAATATCTTCATTTACGACTTAGATGAGGGAATAGAAGGGGAACTTACCAAATTTGCAGATGATACTAAGCTGGCAGGAATGATAACACCCAAGAAGGCTCAAGATCCAGATGGATCTTGTCAGACACTGGGCTGTATCTAACAACAATGAATTCAATGGAGAGAAAAGTAAAGACCTACATTTAGGCAAGAAAAACCAAAAGTACACATATAGACTGGGTGAAACCAGGATAAATAGCAGTAACTGTGAGAGGGATCTTGGAGTCTTAGTGGACAACCAGCTAAATATGAGCCAGCAGTGTGCAGCAGCAGCCCAAAAAGCTAATGCAATCCTAAATTTATTAACAAAGGGATACAGTCAAGATCATCTAATAAGCCTTAGTAAGATCACACCTAGAGTACTGCATCCAGTTTTTGTCACATTATAAAAAGATGTGAGACTCTCAAAAAAGTACAGAGAAGAGCAACCAGCGATGATCAGGGGACTTGGGATTAAGGCATATGAACGAACGGTTACAGGAACTGGGCTTGGCTAGTTCTCGTGAAGAGAAGGACCAGGGGAGACCGGATACAGTCTTCCAACATTTGAGGGGCTGCCACAGAGAAGAAGGGGTCAAGTTTTTTCTAAAGCACCTGTATGGGGCCAGACAAGGAATAATGGATGGAACTGACCAAGGAGAGATTTTAACCTGGAAATAAGGAGAAAACTTTCTGAACGGTGAGAACAATCAACCAATGGAACAGTTTGCCCTTGGAAGTTGTGGGAGCGCCATCACTTGAGACTTTCAAGAAGAGATTGGACGGCCATCTGTCAGAAATGGTGTAGGATCTCCCGCTTGGGTGGGGAGTTGGACTAGATGACCTACAACGTCCCTCCCAACTCTAATTATCTGTTATCTGTTTTTCCATATGCAAGAGAACAGGTATCTGCACAATTGATTCTTAGTTGCAACCACAGAAATCCTGTCTGAAAGAATCTTGAGTCTATGCAACTCCATTTCACAGCAAATTCCAGACTGTCACCAATTACCTTTATATGATTATACCAGTGATGTGATAAGGTGAAAAGGATGACATGGAAACCGGCATGGTGTATATTTTTTATATTTATCATACCATACTGTTATCCAGCAGGGGGCAGCCTTGGTTTTAAAAGCCTATGTTTCAGTTTAAACATTTCTTAAACATATTGAACTTATAATACATTGAACTTATAATAAAACCAGTTCCCAACTCAACCTTCTAAGCATTAGGGTTTTTTTTTAACTTTTAAACAGGAATATCACGTGTGAAAACTCAGCAAATATTCTTTTTATTTCCAGTTTTAATACAAATTCTTTGAATAGAAGTTATAATGAAACGGAAAGAGGCTGTTTCTAAAAATCAGGGCTGCACTGTTAAAAAATAGCACCTTCATATCCATTTTTTTTGAAATACATCAAACAAGATCTCCACTTAACACTTTCCTCAAAATTCCCACTTAAGCCTTTGCAGTTAATTCAAATAATAAAACTGAACATGTCCAGACTTGATCAACAGGATTTAAAATTAAAGCTTCAAAATTATTGCTTTTGCCTTTCGTTTGTGGAGATGAAGAAGGCTATAAATGCAGGGCTATTAAAAATCTCAAAATCAAGAGTAAATTGTATTTATGAATACATGGCCAATAAAGCAGTCTGGAATGAAAGCATCTTTCTTTTGAATATAACTTTGTGTACAATGTTGAAGTCTTTAACGATCTAAATTAAGATAACATAATTCTCTCAGTTAATTAAAATCTAATCTCCTACCTAAAGAGGAATCTTGAGCACAATTCTGGGAGTTTTTTGCTATATGGACTGAAGAAGTATACTGATAGTCCTCGACTTACAACAGTTCATTTAATGACTGTTCAAAGTAACAACAGGATTGAAAAAAGTGACCAATGACCGTTTTTCAGAGTTACCACCTTTGTAGAATTCCCATGAGCATGTGATAAAAATTCAGATGCTTGGCAACTGATTCATACTTATGACCGTTGCTGTATCTCAGTTCAAAATCATGCTGCTTCTCACTCTTATTATACTGGCATATCTACAGCAAAAATATCCCAAAACAGTGCATGTAGCATAATCAACATTACGTCTAACTTCCATCAGCATTATCCTTTCATGAATTTGTCTTATTTCTTTTTAAGTTGGCAGTACTATAGTAAGGGACTCTGTGATTTAACTAAATACTGTGCCTGTTATAAATTCCCATGATCAACTTTATTGGGTTATCTCACATCTCTCACAGAAAAATAAAATCCAATCTGACTGTTATTAAAAAACACTGTAGTTGCTTTCATCGAACTATAATTTTACATTCCTCTATTATGTTTTTCATAATCCTTTTGGTATTTTTATGACTCAGCCAGGTACACTGATACTAAAATTCCCAGAATGTGGCCAGCATACCCAAAACAGGGAATTTCAGGAAATGGCAGTTCCAAGTCCTCATTCTAGTTGAGAAAAGGGTTCCTAGCTTTAGGATAATTTTATTTGTCCTAATTAGAACCTTTTCCAAATCTATAGTACGTCTTTTGAGATGAAATCAGTTAAACTTGTTTCAATAGTTAAAAAAACACGTATTGCAATGCCAATTAACCCAATGTATTAACTGACATTAATATCTTCCCAGTATACTACTTGTATTGATTGATATTGCTGCACATACTTTTTTAGAACCAAGCTTCACTGATTGAATAAATTGCTATAGAATAACAATACAGAGCACTCTTATTTCAGATTGTTGAAGTGACTTTGCACATTTCAGGAAATTTATGTACATGAATTTTAAAATGCCAATGAATAATACAGAAGGTGTGTTGACATACATTTGGCATGACTTAATTTTAGAATAAAATAACAAGATCATTTTGTTTTGTAGAAAGGTTAAGAAATTGTAAACTATCACTGTTATATACTGGTTTAGTATACACCATTTTCACTACTGCCATTGGCTGGATAGTGAATAAGCTTTAGTGCTAAATGACCCTGGTCTAGGAAACAAGATTTCTTGACATTTCACCATTCACATTTCACTGTGTCCGGCATCATCAGAACAAAGAAAATGAGCAGGGTTTGACTGGGCCCTTGTTTTTAATAGCCAGGTGTTCTGACTTCTAACTGGCCTTTAGCTGAATTAGTATTTCATTGCGCAGGTTGGTGTTTTGTTCAGAAAACACACGAGGTAGACCGGGTTCCAACAACAAAGGCTTTATTCTTAACTAGTCAGTAAACCGGAACGCTTGGCTGAAGCCGAGGCCCGCCTTTTATACAGGCTGGCTTGCCTGCTTGTAGCCAATGGCAGTTGCTTAAATTTGCCGCCTTTCAGCAGCTCTTTGGATTGGTTCCTAGTGAACCAATCCAATGCTTAGTTTATGTGACCAATCAGGTTTGCAGATTTGGAGTCACCCAATTTACATATAGAACAGTTGGTGTCTCTGCTCAGTTGCCTAGCAGATCACTTTGCCTTGAAAGATACCACAGTTGCTGACAAAACATCAAGAAACCTGTTCTCTCGACCACAATTATTAAACTCTGAAAACCAACCCTACTGCAGTTGTACTCTACTATAATCATAAACTGGATAATTTAAAAAAATAGAGACCACTTTATTTTGAATTTACTTTGATCAAGGTGTTTTATTGCATCTCAGAGGGTATACATGCATTGGGTTTCCTCAAACCAAAATACAAAGCAAATCCATTTGAAATTCTCTCTCTAACTCTCTGTCGTTACAGGGTGTTATCCCCACAATATCCAACCACTTTTTAAAAATGGTACCACATGTTGATTAAATATTAATTTGAAAGACTTAGATGAACATCTTTCCAACCTAATATGCTTTAACAAAGAGCTGCCAAGCCACTTGTAACACTGATCAACAGTGACCTTATTAAGAAGTCAAAAATCTTAAGCCAAGCCATCAGCACACACAGTATGAGAGAACAAACTAAAATGATAAAAGAACACTTTTGTTTACAGTAAAGGGTATAATTCAGGTTCAGTGTGACCTCTAATCACAAACAGTACAGAAAATACATAGTGCTGTATGGGATGAAAAACACTAATCTAAGATATGTACAGAAAAGAACAAAACCGACAGATGTACATAAAAGCAAAAGGGGAGAAAAATTCATGATTTCCCCCTGGAAACAGTGGGCAGCCAAAGTGGCCTGACAAACCTAAAGGAGTTTGCTTTTGTTATGTTTGATTTTTCTGAATTATATGGCAAGAAACTTACCCTTTACTTGTTTTCAGTGCATTTTAAATAACAATGACAAATATGATGATTTTAATGAAAATAAAAGACACTTTTTAAAAAGAAATCTGATAAAATATTTTTATGTGGGGGATTTTTTTTAACAACCTTTGTCAAGTAACTTGATAGAAGATTATTAATATGAATTTCATTCATATTAGTAGATAAAATGTCAGGAAATTAAAATGTACCCCACAAAAATTTGATAATAATTTTGCTTGGAAAAAAAATACATTCCACACACTTTAAAAAAAAGGATCAACAGTGTTCTTCTTGCTACCTGATATAACCACAATATTGTTTTGTATAACAGATATGCAAAGGAAACTGGATTTGAAGAGAAAATTTAGAGGGTCGCCAAGGTTATTTACATTAAGACCTCCAGAAACACAGACACATCGCTCCAAATGGCTCACCACACAACAGCTGCATAATCTGTTCCTAATGGATTGGTTCAGAAAAGCACTAAAAAGGCATCAGAAACATACATCCATTGTTTAAGTTGAGAAACACATAAATTATAACCCAAGTACACAAACAGAGAGAGAGAGAGAGAGAGAGGAAGGGAGGGAGGGAGGGAGGGAGGGAGAGAGAGAGGGAAGGGATAACAACTAAAATAGTACACACTCCTATGATCACTTTCACAGCTGTGCTACACGTTTTGGAAGTAGGAGAGAAGTCTGAATAAGCACTGGGTTTGGTACTGGTGGCTCACTTGGAAATTCTGAGCAACAAAATTCTTGTTTGCAGATTCCATACTTGCATCTTCACTTATCCTTTCACAAAACTGCAATCACAAAAAGAGGAGGAAAAGAAGTGTTATTACATTTAAGGGACAGCCATTCAAATTCAGTTTCATAATCTGATTTATATGCCAGACTACAGATGAAATAACCTTCCTTTCCCTCAGCTATGTAATGCTCACTTCTTTTTTCCTAAGATGTAAAATAATTGGAAACACATTTTCTTCCACATCGATTCTATAGAAAAGAGTTTCATACACATATCATTCTCTATCTTTGGCACATATACATACACACTGAGAGAGTGACAGACCTGTAACATTTGATTCAAGATACTAATCTAGTGCTTAAATTCCGCTCTTGAAGTGGAGAAATGGTCAGGAGAAATAGGGTTGTTTGATAGCAAGTGTGCTGCATACAGGAATGTCTGTTTTCTGTGTAAGAATCAGAGAAGGGAAAGATACTGCTGCTTTTAAAGTTCATAGTTTTTACTTGCTAGTGCAAACTTTGTCCCTTGCTCAGGATTTATAGGTGACTCATAAGGAAGTCTTCTTTCCTTTTCTCTCCACAATAATCTTTCTGTGAAGAACTGGCTGACAAAAGAGACCTCCAATTGAGCTTCCATGACTAGGTGTGAACATATACCTGAGTGTTTTCTATCCTAGTTCAACCCTTCAACTGCTACATCATGTGAGCTGTTCTTTCAGCAAGCTCAGTACTGAATTAACACCATTCAAATCAAAATAAATTCTTAGCACCCCCTGTGAAATATAAAGGAGAATACAAGCTTGAATATATTCGAGGGAATGGTAGAAGAACAAGAACATACCTTAAATAGTTCATAAGAAATCTTTGATGTTAAGATCTGCTAATGGGTCTTTTGTTGGAGGCTTCTTGGGACTCTGGGTGGCAGGTGTTGGACTTGGAGAAACCTTAATAGTTTTCCATTATTCCAGAAGAATAAGGGCATGAAAGAAAAAAAAATACAATTACAACTATTACGATCCATCTCTAACCAAAATTAATATGTACTTCACAAATATGGGTTTATGCTCTGTCCCATTGGGCAAATACGAGAACTATTGTGATGTTCAGTTTTTAAATTAATAAATAAAAACTGAAATAAAATCGCTTTATCATGTATCGTCTCTCTTTAAGGGAGGTGGGAGGTTTAGAAGTATGAAATATAAATAAACAAATACATTTGAACATTCACTGGAAGGAGGAATCATTTTTGCACCGGTGGCATATTTTTAATAGTTAAATCAGCTTAAGAAATAGTTTTTTAAAAAAGGGGTATTAAAAATTTAAAACTAAACAATTGCAACAAAATTTATATTGTAACTTTGAAAAGTCTTGATGGTTTGAATTGAAAACAGTAACATGTCACACTAGACTGCCTTCCAGAAATAAAAAGGAAATAACGTAGAACACTGGCCTACATGGCTTAACAAAAAGGGGATTTTTTTCTTCCTGTTTTCTCCAAAACCAGGCAAGTTCTCACTTGTGCACCAGGTCCTGCAGCGGCTCCAAATGGTGGCCTCATCATCGGTTGTCCATACATAAGAGGCTGCTGTGGCATCATCCCAACGCCAGCTCCAGGAGGCGGCTGGAAAAGATTTGAGAACAAATAATGTCTAAGACAGGGGTCCCCAAACTTGGCAACTTTAAGACTTGTGGACTTCAACTCCTAGAATTCTCCAGCCTGCTATGCTGGCTGGAGAATTCTGGGAGTCAAAGTCCACAAGTCTTGCCAAGTTTGGAGATCTCTGGTCTAAGAGATGCCATTTTATCAAGAAATCTCTTGATAAAATAGGAACGTTCCATGGGGTGCATGTGCGTAACCACACATATTTTTGGTATCTTTTTCAGATGTGAACCAATTTCCACCTACGTGCATCACAGAGTAGAGTATATTAACTTAAGATGTCAGGAAAAAGAGGAACTGTAATATATTAGCCTGAGCTGGTGTGATAGGGGAAGGTGATGGAGAAGGAGCAATAAAAGAACCTCCAAAGCCTTTTAAAAAAATTAAAGAGAAATAAATTAATTATTAGCCTAATACTAAGAACTAATCTACAGGCCTGAAAAAAAACATTATAATTGGCTTTGACAAACAAAGTTCCTTTCCTCTTCTTGATGGGATTAGTATTGTTGTTCCCACAGTGAAACTAAAAGGCACCAAGAATAAATGCAGAAAAGTATAGAGGGGGGGTAGCAAAATTTTATTGCCCATAAAGGTATAAAGTGTGGAAATGAGCAAGAGTTGGTAAGTTAAATGTGGATTCACACAAGATAAGGAGTTTGCCCTGCAGAATTCTGCTCTTGTACAGGTCCCTGAAAAGCAAACCAACGAGAAACTTTTATTTAAAGAAAACATGTTTTCTGTGAAAGTGTTGATTCCTAAAACAAACAATATACAACAGAAGTATAGCATGCATATGAATTATGATATGAATTAGGTTAGTGAACTGTTCAATAGAGATTGAAGCCAGGGACATTTGATGTTCCCCTTGTTACATAATGTATATGTATGCAAGTATCTAAGGAATGCCTGTGATTGGTCTAGTGTTGTCAGGGTCATATACAGTAGTTTGGCAGGCAAATACATTGCAAACCTTAATTATTTACAGCAAATATTACAGAGGGGAACTTTCAGGGCCTTCTACGCCTTCAGAGAAGGCCTTAAAAAAATCTGGACCAAAAAATATAAGTATTAAATTATTATATA
>BHFT01005241.1:0-25890 GCA_004320025.1 Laticauda laticaudata
GATGGAACATTTTCTCATCCGCTGTGTCCTTTTTACAAACGTTTTGCATCCGTTGGCCTATGTGACAGGCCCTTAAGCAAAAGTAGGACTTTGATGAAGCAGGATAGAAACAATAGATAGATAGAATTCTTTATTGGCCAAGTGTGATTGGACACACAAGGAATTTGTCTTGGTGCATATGCTCTCAGTGTCCATAAAAGAAAAGATACATTCATCAAGAGTCAAGAATCATCAGGTACAACCCTTATAATAGTCATAGGGTACAATAAGCAATCAAATCATACTAGGAAACAGTCAAAAAATCTTTAGGATACAACCAACAAAATTGTGTTCATACAGTTATAAGTGGGAGGAGATGGGTGAAAGGAAGGGAAGATTAATATTAATAGTAATGCATAAAATAAAATCATATTTATATAAAAATAAAATCATATTTATTAAAAAACATACTAGGAAACAGTCAATAAAAATCATTAGGATACAAGCAACAAAGTTACAGTCATATAGTCATAAGTGGAAAGATATGGGTTAAAAGAAGGGAGGATTAATACTAATAGTAATAGTAATTCAGACTTAGTAAACAGTTTGACAATGTTGAGGAAATTATTTGTTTAGCAGAGTGATGCTGTTTAAAAAAAACTGTCCTTGTGTCTAGTTTTTCTGATGTGCAGTGCTCTATAGTGTCGTTTTGAGGGCAGGAATTTGAACAATTTATGTCCAGGATGTGAGGGGTCTGTAAATATTTTCACAGCCCTCTTTTTGGCTTTTGAATTTTGGTGTTGGAAAAGGTTCTTCAGAATACCATGCATAATCCAGAAAACAAAGAAGTGGATTAGAGAATATAGTTTATGTATGTGGCACAAATGAGAAGCTCATAATTTGGATGTATTACATGAAGGCCCAGCTTCCTTGAGAAGTCAAAAATGCTGGAAAAATTAGAAGGAAAGAGAAGAAGAAGACAACCAGAAGCAAGATGAATGGAATCAATTACATGTTATGTTACTGGAAGACCTGCAGTACCAAGTTGGAGACAGATCCTTCTGAAGAAATTCTATGTGATTGCTAAGAATAACAACATGATGATGCACAATCAAATTATCAATTAATCTGCCAGCATGAATTGACATATTACATATGTTACTATCTGATAGTCTTTTATTGTTGATCTGGCAATAACAACAGCAACAAAATATTCAATATTAAAAAGTATTTTCCTTCTCAATACAATAGTTTCCATGACAGCAAGAAAGATCATGGAAGCTTGAAATGAATGCAACACAACACATTTTTTCTTCAGTTCATATCTCCTTTGCCACCATTCCCCAACTGCCATGGTCAATCTATCTCAAAGTCAACTTACTTCTCCTTCTGCAGCTTTATAAAGACAAGTTTATTGTCAGCAAAAGCTCAAGTCTACTTTCTGGTCATCTCTCATCCTGATTCCTGCAATCTAGTTCTCATTGATCTAGCTGACTTCTTTCCTTTAATATATGGCCATCCAGTATTTCAGTGCCTGAATGATGTTCCTTCTCATTGTTTTGCATACAATCTTTTCATAGCTCATTAATTGAAAGATCAGTAAAGAACTTCCAACTAAGTAAGCAATCCTGTTCTGCTTTCCTAATTTTTCACAAAGCTGGAACACATTCCTTAGTTGTGCCTTCAGAATTCTATGAACCCCATTCCCCTCTTTCCCTGTTCTTTAGATCAATCCTTTCCTTAGTTTATCCAGTTCTACTGCTTTGATCTTCTGTGTCTTCAACAATTTTCTCTTCAAAAGTATTGCAGCATTTTTTTCAAGAAACATTTAGCAAAAAAATGCATGTTAAATCATAGTTTATTTATTTAGCTCTTCCTCCCCTGCAAATCTGAATTGTGCTTTCTTGTGTCTGTTTTTAGATTGTAACAATCGTCAGGCATGGGACATTTCAAGCTTGTTCTTTACAAACTGTCGTACTCATGGATGTTGCTCTAATTTTTAATACCTTAAAAATGAACTTTTCAAAAGAGGATCCAAATTTACATGCAAAATACTTTTCTGCAATTTTCATTTCAGCTACTGAGGTTTATCTATGTGGCAGTAAATACACGTTCATTCATCACATGTCAAAAGAGATGATGACAATGACATGCAAACCCATATTCCCAGGGGGAAAAAATGTTTATCTAATTTAAAGCTATTTTCCAATCACCAGCTATATTTCAGCTTAGCATTGATAGGACATGAAATTGATATTTGCTGCTTCCCACAGAGGATTTAACATGAGTTCCTGCATCAAACTTTCTCTTTGTTTATATTGCACTTGAAAAAATTTCTACTTTAAAACAGCCTTTAGAACAGCTATAGATATGCTTGCAAAAGTTGTTGCTGAATTATGACTTATGGATTGTTTCATTTAATGATACATGTTTAATTGAAGAATGATGATTTAAATGTTATTTATTTATTAATAATTACAAATAAGGAGAACACATTAAATACAGGAGGAGTAATCATGTTGACAATGTTAATCTTGTTTAATTTAATGGAAAGTAAGCCAAATCAAAATGTCTTTTTTTGTCAACACCTCACGCATATCTTCTTCCCAAATCAAGTATCAAAAATTTTATCACACTTGATTTATATTCAGGAAACACATAAATCAGTCAGGCTGAGTTAAACCTTATTATAATTCCTTCCGTCCTTCCTTTCTTCCTTCCTTTTATCTATTTCTATCTATCACCATCTATCTCTGTCTCCCCATATCTATCATCTATTTGTCTGTCTGTCTATCTGTCTAGGTAGATATCTATCTTTCACCTATCTATCTATTTTCTGTAAAATTTGTAAATAAAAATATGACCTAAAGATTGACTGAATACTTTTCCAGATTTTTTTATCTGAAATATTTCTATAGCATGCTTTATTTTTTTAAATAATAGTTTTTCACAGACTAATAAAAGTTTAAACTAATTTATTATAATAATTAATCAAAATATGTATTAAATAATTTATTAACTGCCTATTACTATTATAAAATGCTCAGAACAAAATAAGGAATTCTGTAAAAAAGTATCAGTAGCAGTAATATTTTTAAAATTACAGCTTATTATTAAAAGATGTGGAAAAATAATCTCTAAGTGGCAACAAGATATAATGTCTTGCATACCTTACATGGGACAGCCACTGAAAAGACCAGTGTCTGAGTTGCAATCCACCAAACCTCAGGATGTGAAGGCATCTGAAGCTGGCCCTCTCAAGATGATCTAAGGTTTAGGTAGGAATACAGGGAAGAATCAGCTGCAACTGAGACAAGAAACAACTTGGGAGTTAATGAAAAGCTGTTGTGTTGCATGTATATTGCTAAGTAGATGGAGGGGACCAAAAGAAGAAAAATGAGCAAAAAATAGATGTCTCACAAATCTCCTTATCTGTTATGCTTCTTCCCCAAGATCATACTTTCCTCTACCCAAGATTACTCTAATTCAGGAGTCTCTAACTCAACACATGCTGGCTGAAGAATTCTGGGAGTTGAAGTCCACAAGTTGTAAAGTTGGTGAAGTTGGAGACCCCTGCTCTAACTGGAGTGCCATCATCTCCTTCCATGGTATTTTTACAGAATTCTCCAAATAAAGACAAGAGATAATGGTACAAAAAAGTACAAAAACCTCCAAGATGGCACCTGTATGGAGAGCTTTTTAGTAAGTACTCTCTTGGGTTTTGTTCATTGCTTATTCCAGCCCTGGCTAAATATGCAATCTACTTCTTCCGAGATTAGATTAAACACAGAAGGTAGAACCGTCTTACCAAAGCCAACAAACTGGCAATTTTGTATCATTTTTTATTTTCCTTGGTTCAATTATTTTCTCAGTTCTATATTTTCTATATGTTCTATATTCCAGTTTTCCAAGTCCTGCATTTCCATTCCTGTATTTTTCCAATGCAAACACTAGACATTCAGCTTTATCCATGGCTTTTGTCCATTGTTCCCAAGCTTCTCAAATATACCAATCATTGTCTTTTCTTTAATGGAATATGCATATGAAGCAGAGGTGCAGGTTCTGACCAATTCTGGAGAACCAGTAGCGGAAATTTTGAATAGTTCAGAGAAATGGCAAATACCACCTCTGGCTATCCCCTCCGTCATCTATTCTCTGCCTCCCGAGTCCCAGCTGATTGGCTGGGTCTTCTTTTGTTGCTCTGCACAGGAGAACAGAGCTGGAAAGCAGGTTAATGGGTTGAAGAGGAAATGGGATTTTACAATAACCTTCCCCCAGGATTGGCGTGGGAATGGAGATTTTACAGTATCCTTCCCCTGCCACGCCCACCAAGCCACACCATGCCCACCAAGCCATACCCACCAAGCCACGCCATGCCCACCAAGCCATGCTCACAGAACCAGTAGTAAATTTTTTTGAATCCCACCACTGATATGTAGTTAAGCAAACAAGTATTGAATGTCTGAGGTGAGAGCAAGATTTGCAGTAATGGCTGTTGTTCATCTCCAAAATGCATCAGTACCTACTCAAAGAAAGAACAAGTTGTTATTTCCAAAGTCAGCATTTAAGCCTTTGAGAGCAGTTTGTATGTGTTTTCTTCTGGGAGCTATCTACACGCACTCTCACACCACCACCCAGCACAGATCAATTCTGTAGCCAAGACACTCATCTCCAGAACAAAACAAAATGCTTAGCCGACGAACAACACCTAAAAACCGAACTACACACTCTCACTAATGACTAACAGCCAATGGATTCCAAAGAAAGAATATTACCCACCTAATCCAAAAAACAACCCTAACCAAAATCCAAGACAGAAAACAAGACAAGGCAAAGCCCTCCTCCCATATAATATAAAGGCACTTCAGACAAAATCAGCAAGATCCTCCAAAAACACAACATTAAAACAGCATTCTGCACAAACAGAAAAATGTCCACCATCCTAAGAAACCCTGAAGACAAAATCGAGTTAGAAAACCAAGGAGTATACGAAATTCCTTGCACCGCCTTTCCCACCATATACATAGGACAAACTAACAGAAGAATAAGTGCACGCATTGAAGACACAAGAACTCAACCAAAAAAGGAAAGACCGACTCTTCCCTGGTCCAACACCTCAAAGCCACAGGACATGAGATTGACTTTTAAAATACCAGAACTATCGGCAAAACCAAACACTTCAATAACAGAATAATCAGAGAAGCCATAGAGATAGAAAAATGCCCACACAGCATGAATAAACAAGATGATACCTCCCGCCTACCAACCATTTGGAAACCTGCCCTCATTAAACAAACAAATACCTAACATGAAGAATGCACCAGACCCACACCCATGAGGGCCACACAAGATGCTATCCCACACCTTCCATGTAAAAAGCAGACTCACACCCACACAGAAGATGAGACATGACAACGAACCAGAAGCCATACTGCAGCTGCATCACTACCTGCTTCAAGCCCCTCTGACCCATACATGAAGTGAACTGACACCCACCATGAAGATGTTGCATGACCATGAACACAAAGCCAAACAACAGGATCACAGTTCACCAGCTCAAATCCCCTGGCAACTAAGACTAACCTGAGCACAACCATGCCCCCACCTGAACAGAACACACCCCCAGCCAATCAGAACACAGCCAAACCCCCAACCAATGAGAACGCACCCCTACCCAATCAGAACACAGCCAAGCCCCTACCCAATCAAGTCACACACCCACTAGCAGTTAAAAGGAAGAAGCAGCTGCAAGCTCACATTACTCCAAGAAGCACAAAGCTGAAGACATAAGCTGAAGATGATGAATGAGACTTCATCGAAGTGTTGTCTAGATACTTCCAATTTTACGCGGGAAAAAACCCAAATAACCAAAGATCCAATACAAATACCAGTGAAAACCTCAGAAAACACACACACACACACACACACACACACACACATATATTCATAAATTTTCACGGGTACAGGTATGCAGGTCTTGGCATGTTCAGGTCTTTTCCATGTAAGGTTGAGAGCATCTTGGCAATGTTTCGACAAGGTCCCATTCATCATCTTCAGGCTGGTGCTTTCAGCTTTGTGCTTGTGCGAGCAAAGTGTGATCGGAGCTGCCGTCTCCCTATATATACTGGTGGGGAGTTGGCTGTGTTGTCATTTCTTGATTGGTTGATGGAGTTGATGTTTGCAGATTGGCTGGCTTTTTTGTAAGAACATGTGTGGCTGAGGTATTGTGTCTATCAGCCTCCTGTGTTGTAACGACCTGGGTAATGGGCTGTGTGATGACCTTCTGAGTTCTATTGCTTTAACATCCTGGGTCTTGTGCTGTAATCTCCTGGGTTGTTGGCTGTGTTACAAAATCCTGAGGTTTTGTGGTGTAACTTCCTGAGTTCTCTGATGTGATATCCTGAGCGGGTGGCTGTGATGTGACGTTCCAGGTTTTGGTTTGGCTCAGAGTTTGAGGCCTGGATATGTGTTCATGGCATGTGCCTGTTTGCTTGGTTTGGGGGTCAGGGTGTGTGGCAGCTGGTGATGCAGCCGTGGTCTGGTTTCTGGACGATGGTTGTCTTTCATTTATGGGGTGGGTTTGGGTTTGAGTCTGGTGAGGGAGAATGGTGGTGGTGTCATGTGTTCTTTTGGGTCCGGAGTTGGTTTTCATGGCTGGGACTTGTTTGTTGATAAGGGCTAGTTTCCAGATGTCTGGTAGGCAGGAGGCAAAGTCCCGTTTATTCAAACTCAGAGCCAAACCAAAACTTGGAACATGAAGGGAAAAAACATCACAATACATCATGTGATGGCAATGTGACATGGCGTGTTTGACACCTGTGCATTAAATTGTAACGTCTTCCTTACTAAATCTTGGTTTTTTGAGAAGGTGCTAATTATTTATCTGATACCATAAAAATGTCCATCTGTTCTTGTTCTACAGTACTTGGGGAACATCTATTTTTATTCTCAGGATCAAAGAATTTCATCATAATTAAGAAGAAGACATCTGGCGAATGAATTAGATCTGATCTACAGGCAGGGCCTTTCACAGTACGCTAGGGCAAACTTCGCAAAGAATAAAATACTTGGAAGGTGTTACACGGGTCATCTAGTCCAAATTCCTACTGATTGTTCTTCCTTATTTTCTCTTTTACTGCCTTTCTGTAAAATACCAAAATAGTAGGTTTCTTCGCACACAATGATGGAAGCTGATGCAAATGTCTACAGAAATTGAAATTACTCTGATTCTTCTGTAATTCAGTTAGCCACTGTTTCAAGGCCAAGTGAATTGTTTTTAAGTTGAGTGGCTTATTAATGTGATTTGGGGAGGGAGGAAGGAAGGAAGGAAGGAAAAAAGGAAAGAAAGCTTTGGAAACTTTTTATTGTCAATAAAACAGGGGAGAAAGGGGGACGACCATGTGCACATGTGCACCATTTGCATAAATACTACTTCATGTGCTCACATGCTCACCAGTTGTTTGTGTGGGCTGGTTCCCAATGGACTGCAGCCGAGCCACAGACTGGGGATTAGGGACCCCTGACTTAGATGTTAATCAACCATGCTTTTCCTTAAATAGTTTTAATTGGCTTCATGCATGAAAAAGTCCATCCACTGCCTGTATTTGGTAGTGGTATGGTGATGGCAACAGGTACACATCATACAGTTCACTCAATATATTTTCAGTTTATCCAGTACCCAAAGCATCCACTGTGGCATTTTTACTTCCCTTTCATTTTCTACTTGTCAGACTCATGTTCATAAAGTAAAGAAGCAAGTTTCAGCTACATGAGAACCTGATTTTTTAAAAATAATCTGACATCACTTTATGTTCAAGAAGCATTTTATTAAAAGGTTTCAGACAAAATACAAGGTCTGTCTGATTTAGAATGCCACATGAACCTATGAATCTTGCTGATTATATAAGAAGCAATAAATTTACTAAAAATGTGGATTTAACAATTAATGCTGACATACCCAGCAAGTATCTGACTACTGTCTCAATTCAAGAATTCTGCTGCCATTTGTTTTTGGTTTTTTTGCAATTCAGTGAAATGTAAACATCTAGAAGAATGGGATACAAACATGTACAAACATGTAAGTCAGTGAAGAACATTAAAGGAATTTGTATAACTTTATGTGCTTTTACAAACACCACTAATTGTGAACTTTAACTCTCTTTCAGAAACTGTTCTTACACCCATCTATTATTTTACTCATTATAATATTACCACTGTCATTTGTGCCATGTCTTTACATCTATTCTACAACAGAACAAAGTGTTCTCTGTGTAATTATTCATTTATTCAATCTATGCATAGGCCACCCCAATCTATCTAAACTCTGGGTGGCTTACAAAGTAAGTATGCCTGAAGCTGATTATTGATGATTTGAAATGAAATAGATGGAGAGACAGGAAACTTATCCAAAAGATTTGCATATATTTATATTAGTGGTGGGATTCAATTTTTTTTACTACCAGTTCTGTGGGCGTGGCTTGGTGGGCATGGCAGGGGAAGGATACTATAAAATCTCTAGTCAGAGGTGATTTGCAGAGGTGGTATTTGCCGGTTCTCCAAATGACTCAAAATTTCCGCTACTGGTTCTCCAGAACTGGTCAGAACTTGCTGAATACCCATCTCTGGTTTACATGCATTTACAGTCAGCAATTTCTTTTTGTTTTTTAAATATGTACACATTTCTCCACAGCACCACACATCTATGAAAGTTGGATTCTTCTTTTTGTACAAGGGCAACAAAGATGATTGGGGCACTGGAGACTAAAACACATAAAGCACAGATGCAGGAATTGGGTATGTCTAGTTTAATGAAAAGAAGGATTAGGGATGCATGATAGCAGTGTTCCAGTATCTCAGAACTGCCATTAGGAAGAGGGAGTCAAGCTATCCTCCAAAGCACCTGAATGCAGAACAAGAAGCAATGGATGAAAACTAATCAAGGAGAAACTTAGTAGTAGTTTCTCCCAGGACTAAGGAGAAATTTCTTGACAAGAACAATTAATCAATGGAACACCTTGCCTCCAGAAGTTGTGGATGCTCCAAAACTGGAAGTTTTAAAGAAGAGATTGGATATCCAGGGTTTCCTGCTTGAGCAGGAGGTTGGATTAGAAGACCTCCAAAGTCCCATTTCTATTCTGTTATTCTGTTAATTATATGATTAAATTATATAATTTGATTTGATTATCAATCAAAAAGCACAGCACAATTGATGTACTTGTTACTTCCTTTAGATGTCATCTCAATCACAGAATTTTCAATTTCTTGTCATATAAATACAATTAAAACTTGGACCATACATTTTCTGAATAGTTTTTTTCTCAGAGCTATAATTGCACTTAACAATGAACTTAAGGACCATCATCAGTGAACTGTTGGACAGTATTCCTTGGTCTGTTCTGTGGATACTTGTGTGTTTTTAGGAAGCGGGGAATTTTGGTGGATGGGGAGGTGTTTGGGTATTGTCATGAACGTGTGCATGTTTAATCTGGTCTCTGGGTGTTATGTGAATTTTGTTGTATGTATACTGTGTATATATGTACAATGACAATAAAGAATTCAATTCAATTCAATATAACAAGAAATTTCTCAAGGAACATCACATGCAAAGCATCACAGCATTGTCTTCTCCTCCAGATGTAACCTCCCATATTTTTACTGGAGCACCAGCATTACAATTTAACACTTAATTTTAACTCTTCTTATATAATACTATGCATAAGCTGTAACTGATGTGAACATATGGAGAAAAGTTTGAATAATGTAGATAGGAATTAGAATTTAATATTTAATGTTTGTTCAAGCATGAACATGTCCCCTTGGGTTTAAGAAAATGAAAACTCCCACACTCTAAACAGCTTGTTTACAATTTTACATAAGGGTAGCTCCATTTTGTAGGTCCTCGACTTACAACCATTTGTTTAATGACTGTTCAAAATTTACAAAAGCAATTAAAACAGTGATTAATAATTGGCCCTTGCAATTATGACTGTTGCAGTGACCCCCATTATCAGCCTCAGCCATTCAGTCATATCCAGGGGTGGGATTCAAATTTTTCAACAACTGGTTCTGTGGGTGTGGCTTATTTAGTGGGCATGGCTTGGTGGTCATGTGACTAGGTGGACGTGGCTTGGTGGTCATGTTATTGGCTGGGCATGGCCAACTCAACATCATTCACATCGAGGCACACATTTCCTTGCCTGGCCTCTCATGACTGTGAGGATGCTGCAATAGTCGTAAGTGTGAAAAATGGTCATAAGTCACTTTTTTCAATGGTCATTCCACACAAGCAAAGTACCAGCAAAGGAGGGGAAAAAAACTCAAGAGAAATTCCAGAGACAGGAAGTCTAGTCCTGCCAAGAATGTAATAAGGGTTAATGGAGAGGCAGTTTCTGTAAGCAACACCAGAATGTTTCCTTCCTGCCTTCCTTACAGGATTAGGACAGTAATTTCTTCTAACAACTGGTTCTCCCAAATGCTCAGAATGTTGACAACCGATTCTAGCGAATAGGTGCAAACTGGTAGAATCCCACCCCTAGTTGTATCCAACCCTCGGCCACTCTATGGATCAGCACTCTCCATGGCCCTCTGTTTCGATGCCTCCTTCAGATCCTTCATGGTCATCTCAATGTCATCTTTTATAGTGTCCAGCCAATGGATACCAAGGCATCCCTTTCTCCTTTTACCACTGATCACTCCCAGCATGATTGACTTTTCGAGTGAATCCATTCTCATGACATGACCAAAGTATGACAGCCTCTGTTTGGTGATCTTGGCTTCATGATACATTTTGGTGAGGTTCAGTCTAAGATTCCCTTGTTTGTTATTTTTGCAGTCCACAGCATGAGTAATAGTCACCTCCAGCTCCACAGTTCAAAGGCATCCATCCTTCTCCTATCTGCCTTTTTCAGAGTCCACGTTTTACAGCCACAATTAACAATTGGAAAAATTATTGTGTTAACTAATCTGCATTTGGTAGTGAGGTTAATGTCTTTTCTCATTCTACTGTTATTCAAGACAGACATTGTAATTCTTCCAAGTGCTATATGCCTTCTGAACTCAGGACTGCAGTGACCACTTTGGTCAACTTTAGAGCCCAGGAAGATAAATTCCTTTACTGTTTTGATGATCTCATTGTCGATCTGGACTCTGACCTATATGTTCTCTGCAATTGTCATTATCTTTGTTTTCTCGATGTTAAGGTACAGTACAGATTTTTCACTTTCATCTTTGACTCTCATTGATTAACCATCCCAGATCCTCCTTACTTTCTGTGAGCAATGTTGGGTCATCTGCATATCAGAGATTGTTGATATTCCTACAACGAATTTTAACCCCAGTGATAGATTTTTCTAAATGTGCATTTCGCACAACCATTTTTATATACATGTTGAATAGTATAATCACATGATCAACATTTGAATGCTTGGCAACCAGCATGTATTTAGTATGGTTGTAATATCCCAGGGTCACATGATTGACATTTGTGACCTTTCCAGTCAGGTTTTGATAAACAAAAACAATGGGGGAAGCCAGTCTCATTTAATGACCATGATTTGCTTAATGATCATAGTAAAAAAGGTCATAAAATTGGACAAGACTCATTTAATTATATCCTCAATTACTGACAGAAGTCCCATCCCAATAGTGGTCATAAGGCTACCTATATTACTGCTGTAAAATGATTTACAAAGCCACATTTACACAGGGCAGAATTTTAAAATTAGCAATAGCACTTAGATTTATATACAGCTTCACAGTGTTTTACAGCTCTCTCTAAGTGGTTTACAGAGTCAGCATATTACCCCCAGCAATCTGGGTCCTCATTTTACCCATCTTGGAAGGATGGAAGGCTGAACCAACCTTGACCCTGGTGAGATTTGAACTGCCAAATTGCAAGCAGCCGGCAGTCAATAGAAGTAGCCTGCAGTACTGCACTCTATCCATTGTGCCACTGAGGCTCTTAACTAGAGTACAATAGCTTATTGTATGATGCTTAATCACATGGGATGCTTAAATCACATTACACAAGTGAAATGCTTCATCACATAAATGGTACTAAAATATGAGCATTTTAAAACATAGAAGTCCATCTAGTTGACTAGAGCAATGTTTCTCAATCTCCGCTAGGATATGTGGACTTCAGCTCCAAGAATTCGCCAGCAAGCAAGTTGCTAACTTTGAGAAAAACTGGGCTAGAGGTTTAATTATCTTCCTTGCCGGACCTTTTTTTGATGCATGTATGATATGTGCTTTAGAACAAAATAAAATGATTTATTGCCATGGTGGGGTGCAATTTTTTATCAATGCAAAGGCTTTTGTTTGTGTCTAATATTTGGACACAAATAATATATCTGAGGTTTACCAGGTAGACCAGACAGGAAACATGACCAGATAAGCTAAAACTACTTTATCATAAATCTATCTTAACAAAATCTTGCAAGTCTGAAGATATAATTCTCCTGCCCTCTCTGTTACAGTCCATGAAACTAGAAAAGGCACCTTCTGAGCCTCTTGTCTTGCCCGTGATCCAATTCTAGGTTCTTCTGTCTCTTTACTGACTGTTCCTTTGGCACCTCTTTATTCTATCTTCCAAGGTCTTGAAGTCTTTCTGCAGCTACTTTGAGGAAAACTTCCCCACTTCATCTGAAGCTAAGGCCTTTTGGTATCATTTTTATGTTGTGGTGTCTTGAAGGGCAAGAACAAGGGGGCTTCCATTACTTCATGAAGCCCCTTCAAACTGTAACCCTTTTTCTCCATGCAAATGATTCTCCCTCTGAAATACTGGCTTCAAATCATTATGCAGACAAATGGATTAAAAATACATATTTGATGTATAATAGGGGCAAAAGGAAGGGATGGATCCCACTGTGACAATGTATTTTCCTCAGCTAGATTTAAAATTGGTCAGTTGCTTTTAACATCATTACAAAATTTTATAATGTCTCTTGAACAAAATACATGAAGCAAATCAGAGTTCTAGTCACTACCTTCATTATCTCTGCATTTTTCTCCCACTCAACTGTCAGCCCTTAGCATTCATGGACACGCAGTCTATTCAGTCCTTAAGAGCTGTATTGGATAAGGGAGAAGCTCATAATTTGTGCACCCTCACAAACTTCAAGCTGTTCCAAGATAGCTGGCACTTCATTCTCATGTATTATGTTGATGTTTTGGCAACATAAATATATGTGTTCATACTTGAAGATCAGAAATATAAGTAATGCTACTAAATATATTTTATTACACATCCCAAACATGGAACTGATTTTTGGTGTTGCTCTGACAACACATTTTGCAATACAGCAAAACTTGAAAAGTACATAAGAGAGACAGAGCTTTGTGGAGAATTTAAATCAGTGTTTGGTTAGTGTTAAATTTACTACCAAACTAGGATGTGGTGAAGCTCTGTGTGTGGCATGCAATTTACATCAGGTCAAATTTTTTAGCCAAAACTAATATTCTATTCTGCACAGAATAGAAGAGAATCAGTTTAATCTAGGGTAGGGCTGTCAAAATCACAGCCCGTGGGCCAGACGCCTCACATGCTGGCCATGCCCATTCCTGATTTAGCAAAGGTGAAAAATCCCAATATGTCACATGATGCCGCCATGACGACACAAGTTTGACACCTCTGGTTTAGGAGTTAAAACCCTAGACTAGAAACCAGAAGACTGTGGATTCTAGTCCCACCTGACAGGCATGTCACCTGACAGGGTTATTGTTCCATCTGGAAAGAAGCGCAGGAGACCGGGTTCCAAACAACAACTCTTTATTACAAACCACTAGGTAAAGAAACGGAACATAGCCCAAGCCACGGCAGCCCTTTATATAGCGGCTAACCTGTCGGCTTGTGGCCAATGAAAGTTATTTAATTCTTCCCGCCATTTGGCGGCTTCCCGGATTGGTTCCTAGTGAACCAATCCGTAAGTGGCCTTTTCAGTGGCCTTTTCGGGCCAATCAGAATGCGAGTACTGGAACCTATTCAAGTTCCATACAGAACACCCCCCCCCTTTAGTTCAGTCCAACGCGATGGAGATCGGTGACGTAGTCGCACAGGTAGGTGGGCTTTTCCTAGTTCTAGTTGACCTGCGCGGCTCAGTTCATTGTTTGTCTTCAAAGCGGTTTGGACGGATCGCTGTTTCTCTCAACCTTCTCCATGGAAACCTCCTGGAAAGCGTGAGTCAGCCTGCCGCTCCCGCCTGAGTCTCTCGGGCCAGTTGAGATTGGCTCGCCGCTCCCTCCCGCCTTTGACCGAGTTGGTTGAGCTGGCCTGGCTGCCAACCTTCCAGGGAAAGGCCTCACTTCGCTCTTCTGCTCCCGGACTCTTTACTTGGGGTTCATCTAACCATGAGTTGTCTTTTGTATTGGTTAAGATGTCATTTTTGCAGAGTTTTGTTGTCTGTTATGGGAGGTTCGCCTCCCCCTTTTTTATTTATTTGTACTTCCCCCCCTCCTTGATTGTTTTATCATCGGAATTTATATTGTTCTGCGGTGGTTGTCTTTTTCGAGATTGCGGGAACGAAGTGGTCTATGTGCCGCTTCATTCCGCTTCCCAATCGTCTAGTGTAGTCAGTAGGACCGGGGGCCTGTGAACTGTGTGCATGGTGGCTGGCAGCCAAAAGAGGCGTCGCCCTTGGTGAGGCTCTTGGATTAACACTAGTCATATACCGATTCAAAGGACCGTATTTGCTGGAGGGAGCGGGGGCTTGTCCCCATGTTATAGATACGGTGGATAACTGTGTGTAACCTGTCCATGTAGGACCGTAGTTCCTACCATTATAGTTCAGCCGGGCTTTTGCTTTAATTGTATGCTACATAGGAGGTTGATATTGCAATGTTGTAAATGGTTGAGTTTGTCTTGCACGTCCCCCTTGTCGCATTCTCTCTAGGCCTTCTTTTAGTATATCTAACCATGCATTTCGGCCCTGCCATTTTGGCAGCTGGATGAGCCGGTGTGTGGTAATGATGATGGACACGTGGGCAGCCAGGTATTGTTTGAACTCAAGGCGGTAAACTGAGGCCCCCATTGCCCAAACCGTACATACTGTAGCCTGTGTGTTGCAAATAGTTTGCTCGAGCCTGTTTTATGACAAGACCTCGCTGGTTGTGGAAGCCATGCAGGATGACTTCAACCAATTCGAGTATGCACGACAAACAATCAAAAAGGTGTTCCCCTTCATTGGCCCCACCGAAGTCAATGTGCACCCAGACCACGGGGCCCCAGGGGTTTCCAGTCTCTATAGGTGCCTGTGGGGGGTTTAGGCCTTGCTTTCTGACAGGCATGCATGTTGCAACCCAGCATTCTATGTCTTTGTCAGCCCTGGCACCAGACGTAACTCTGGCCAGGCTTTCATTCGTGACTTATGCCATGTGGTGACCCTCGTGAAATGCCTAGGACGGTTCTTGGAGGCTGCATGGGATTACCAGCCTGTCACCCCATAGATGCACCCCTTTTTCAATAGACAGTTCAGTCTGTTCTGTACGCGGAAGCGTTTTAAAAGTCTCAGTTTTTTTTATTTACCTCCGGCCAGCCTTTACCTACCAAGTTCAGTATACGCGCTGTCAAAGGGTCTTTTGGCTATGGCTGCGTTGCGCGCACATCAGCGGCAGTCAGCGGATTTAGCTCCGGGCAGCGTGCTCCATTGGAATGTGTAAAGTAGTCGGAAGCAGAGTCGTCTTCTGTGACGGGAACGGGGAAACATTCAGGGCGTTGGCATGCGAGATGGCTTCTTCAGGTCTGTGGAGTAGCGTGTAGAGTAAAGGCAGCGAGGAATTCAGACCACGCTTGTCATTCTAGGAGACAGAATGCTTCGGGTTGGCTTTGTGTCCCGCCTAGGATTCCAAGGAGAGGCTTGTTGGTCGGTTAGATAGGAAAAGGGTCTACCGTAAAGGTATTCATGGAATCATTTGACCCTGGCACAATCTCAGGCTTCACGATTGAAGTGGCTGTAATTGCATTTCCACTTTGAGAGCGTCTTTGAGTAAAAGGTGACCGGTACCTCTCTAGCCATTCTGGAGCTTCGGTGACTCAGGATTGCGCCGACCCCAAAAAGCGAGCAATCGCAGCGTGACCATTCAGAGAGCAGGGTGTTGCTAAATGGATTAAAGAATGGTGTCTGACGTTAATAGGTCCTTATATCTTGGAAAGGTTTCTGTCCCGGAACCCCATGTCCAAGCGGATTTTTTTAAAAAATCTAGCAGCCCGATGGTAGGCGGTTCTGCATTGTCACCTTAATGGCGGCAGGAACACATTGTAAAAGTTTATGAAGGCCTAGGAACACCTGGAAATCAGTTTTTTGTTTTTTTGGTCTGGAGCGTCTTTGATAGCCTTTACCTTCTTTTCAGTTGGTGTGAATGCCATGCATCATCGATTAAATAACCCAAGAATTCGACGCCGGTTAGTGGCCAGTTCACATTTCTCTTCTTTGACTTTTAGTCTTGAATTTTCTAAAGGCAGTTAAGAATTCTCTTAACCCTGGTCTCTAGCTGTGTTGCGTGATTTTTTGCTGAGACCAGTATATTTTATCGAAAGTAGGGGACAAACATCTTTGATTCCGTTTAGTAGGGCATTCCATGAGGGCTTTTGGTGGAAAACGCTGGTGGCAACGGCTAACACCAAATTGGAGGCGGTTATATTTGAATGCCCCTCTATGCATTACTATCATTTTTGCCTCTTGCTGTTATTGGATCAATGGTAGTTTTGATAAGCTTGTGCGGTAGGTCGATTTTGAAAAATATTTTTCCTTCCCCTAGCGAGTTGCAATAAATGTTGCACCACTTTGGCACTGTTGTATGCGCTTTGTTGGAGCGTGTGGTTTTAGGGATTGCTTTATAGTCCCCACAGATGTGTACTGACCCATCTGGCTTTACGGTGTTACAAAGGTTTCCCACTTGGCGTGTCAACTGTTCTAAAACCCTTGTGCTACAACGGTTATTCAACTGTTTGTCAATTGTTGGTTTAAGTGCGAATGACCGTGTCTGGCCTTTAAGCGAATGTGGGTTATTTTCGGGTCTGCTAAATGAGATTGGGTCCCCTGTACTTGCGTAGAGTCCCATTGAATACATCTTGAAATTCGTGGGAGTAGGTCTCTCCCAGTGTAGTAGCGATGTGGTTATATCGTCATCCTGATTCCAAGAGGCGCGAACCATCGAATGGTTCGACCTATTGTCATGGAGACGATTAGTCTAGGGCAAAGACTTTCGGCCATGGTTGTTTAATTCAACTAAAAACATGTCTCAACCGCCAATTACAGGGGTCGATTTCACCCTGTAGCTTTTGCCCAAGTTTTTGGTTTCATATAGTTCGTTTCTGCTATGATGTTGTGGAATTTAAGCGCCAGATTAGGCGTATTCCGAATTATGGATACCATCAATCAAGAATAACCCTGGAGTGACTCCATCTTGCAGTGCGTTCCACCTCGGTATCGTCATACAGACTCTATACCGAACACCTTACGTTCCACTTTCTGTCCTGGCATTATCCTATGGATTGACTATTCTGATGCGTTTCTTCTCGTCACCCCGTTCTTTTTATTTGGGCTCCAATCGGTTGCACAGGTCTAGTCTGTTGTTGTTGCTGGTTCCGTCGTCGGTGGTGCTCGAAGCCATCCTTCATTCCGAGCAACTATGGCTTACTTATTTGTCCTGCTGCCACTGGTCACGTACACACCTTTCAAAATAATGTGCCCCGCTTTTCATAGCACCCGGGCGATATTTGCTTGTGAGGCCAATCGCAATCAGTGACCACAGGTGATTGCACTCCGCAGGCCAGGCATCCCACTTTGGGACAATTAGGTCCCACCGATTCTTCCTCTTTTCATATTGCCAATGTATAATTACACTGGAAGCTAGTAATCTGATGGACATCCTTGGTCATGCGTCTTCAGTGTCACTCTGGGTTTACTGATTGTTCCTCGTGGTGGCAGGCTTTTAGTCACTGTGCGGTTTCTTTCCTCCTTCTGCCTTCTCTCCCCTGCGTTTGGTCGGCCAAGGTGGGGAACTCATTTCATTTGTCTCATGGGGCTGCTGACTTTTGTTCGCATGCTTATTGCGTTGGGTGCGAGGGTTTGCCTCAGCAATGGCCTCAGGCCACACTGGTTTCAATTCGGTCCTATTGAGTAGTTGCTTGAAAGCTACTGATTTTAGGTAGAGGGCGTCTCCTTACTAGGCTTGCAGTGACTACACAGTCTCTCATAGCCTCGGTCCATGTTTGAATACGTCAACATTCTGCCCCTCCAATGTTGTACTCACATGGCCACCACAAAAGTCTGCAATGGTTTCATTCCTCTTCTGGTCCCTCTCTCTTCCAAACTGTAATCATGTTATTGTTTAGTTCATTGAAGACCACCCGTGCCAATTGAGGAGCCGAAAACACCAGTCCCGTGGGGCATGGAGCATCCGTGTTGACATCGGTTCATGGCGGACCAGGTCATCTACGTGTTGACACTCATCTTCTGGGTTTTGCCGAGCAGCGACGCTTCGCCATTTGAATTACGGCGTCGCGACCCTCTACAGTGTGTAAAGGAAGACACGCCCCTCCTTCGCTTTGATCCGAGATTTCTTTTCCATCCGTTGCTTATCTAAAACAAAGAAAAGCGACGATATACAATTCCCAATTGGATTGAAGGGTGCGGGCGGCGCATTGTTACCAGCCATCTCTTTCGCTCGGTTCAGATCGCTGCGTGCTTCGGTCTCTGCTTCTACGATGATCTCACCTTCGTCGCCAGTGTTCCATCTGGAAAGAAGCGCAGGAGACCAGGTTCCAAACAACAACTCTTTATTACAAACCACTAGGTAAAGAAACAGAACATAGCCCAAGCTGTGGCAGCCATTTATATAGCGGCTAGCCTGCCGACTTGTGGCCAATGACAGTTATTTAATTCTTCCCGCCGTTTGGCGGCTTCCCGGATTGGTTCCTAGCGAAGCAATCCATAAGTGGCCTTTTCGGCCAATCAGAATGGAGTACTTGGAACCTACCAAGTTCCATACAGAACAGTTGTTGTTGTGGGAGGAGAAAATAAGAGGCGGGAGAAGTCTTAGGTATGTTGACTGCCTTACATCATTTATAAAAGTGATAAAGATTGCAAACAACTTTTTTTAAAAAGGAACAGCAGCCATGTAGAGATAATTGGGATTCTAGCCACAACCCTGTTAGTTGTAGGACCAGGACTGCTGATGTGCTGAGCAATTGAAGCAACTCCATGGAGAGTCATTCTTCTGCCAGGATATAAAAGAAACCAGTCTTGAATGTCAAGGTTGCTATTGATGAGGTTTATTTCAAACCCTAGTTGCCATTTAGGAATTCCCTGGAATAAACCACCTTCTTTGTCTTCATAAATGAGCACTGGGAGACAGTTGCTGTAGTTTGGTGGATTTCTTATGTGAGCTAATATCATGGTTAAGGAATCAGGATGGAAACTAGGAGTTCTAGTCCACAGAACTGGTAGTAAGAAACATTGAATCCCACCACTGGAGCAAACCACTTCTGAAAAAACTTGCCAAATTTTTTTCAGGGACTAGTCCAGTCAGTTGCTAGGAGTAAAAGCTGAATTGAAAGCATAAACATCAATTATAATACATATCGTACATCATATTATTTCATATGACACCATCATATTATATCATCATATCAAATAATAAATTCAACCCAGAGATATATCAAACCCATAAGTATGCCTGTTTGTTTAGAAATTTCATACTCTAATCAGTTTGTCAAGAAGACCATGTTTATTGAAACATTTACAAAAATGACCTCTTTCATTAATATCATGCACAACTGTTTGTTGTTCTTGTTGGCAAAAGCAAACAAAATAATTTGTTAATGATTTATTTGTAGTTATCTTTTAATAGTTGTCAGTTTATTCTCTTTTTAAATAAAATAGCTTTTAATAAAATAAAAAGCGAATAGAAAACTAAAAATCAAGAGAGAGGAGAGAAGTCATAACAGAGAAATATCAAATTGAGGTACAATAAAATAATATATATATAGAAACAAAAATACACAAAGACATTTCTGACTTCTTTTATAGCAGATATAAAACTTTAGTTCAACACTTGCTCTACAATTACAATGTACCCTCCATTTTTTAAAATAATCTATAAATGATAATAGTATTCAAATCCATATGTCATGATTTACTTTTTTCTGCTTTTGCACATTGTCCAAAAAGGGCTTCCAATTGGTATTAAATTTAGCCAATTTTCTCTAATCAGAGCCATCCCAACCAGCTCCATCAGCTTTACCAACTGCTCTTCCATTTAAGGTACCTTCAAATCCTTCTAGCGTTGGGCATATAGAAATCTTAACTGTTATTGTCATATACAAGAACAAAATATTATGCATTCCCCCCTCGCCCCCCAAACTGTGCTCATCATTCCTAATAAAAATGTTTCTGGGCTGAATCATATACCAGTATTAGCTTCCAAACATTTTAAAATTAATATATGTATTTCAGTCCAATAATTTTTAGCTATGTTACAAGTCTACCCAAAGTGGTAAAAACTCTGTTTATATTTCCAAAATAAGTTAGAAATCCCATTATACATTTCTGACAATTTCCCTATATGCCATTTTACATAAATTTTATTTCAGAAGGTGAGATGCTATTCATTTCAACCCCTTTGTCCACATTCTAAATAAGGAACAATCTTCTTTGGTTTCCTGAATGCTTTTCTGATATCTATTCCTAATTATTAACATTTCCTCTTTTGCACCGATTGGAAAGGGAAGGGAGTCTCTGTATTGTTATTCATATTTTACTAGAATGGTTTATGTTGATATTATAATCACATCCAACATCCTCTTACTGTTTGGGTCTTAGTGACTTTCTAGTTGGGAACTTTTCACCTCTCCATAATCAGTTCTGGAAATATGCCGTCAGCTTGGTTTTGCAGCTGTTTTTCTGATTAACTACAGCAGGGGTGGGCTGTTTTCTGGATTAACTACAGCAGGGGTGGACTTCAAAAATTTCAGCCACCAGTTCTCTGCCTGGGCAGGCGTGGCCATTGTGGGCATGGCCCAGTCAGCCTCTTGCGCCATGATGGGGCAGCTGTTTTCACCCTTCCCGGGCTCCAGAGGCTTTCCTCGAGCCTCTGGGAGGGCAAAAATGGCCTCCCCTAGTCTCTGGAGGCCAAAAACAGGCCCATTTCTCATCTTCCAGAACTTCCAGAAGGCCTGTTTTAAACACTCCTTGAGCCTCCATGCCGGCTCTGCATTTATCTTGCATTCAAAACAGGCCAGGTGGAGATTCTTGGAAGGGATGGGGTGGGGTGGGAGGCATGGGAAGGGCGGGGTGGGGCAGGTCAGGTGAGACCAGCCAGGTGTGGGATTTGGCAGTTCGCTGAACCAGTCATAACATTAGCTATGGGTTCTCCCAAACCTGGGAGAACCCACAGCAGTCCACCCCTGAACTATAGTATATAAAAACAGAAAAAAGAAACATCTTTCTATTTGCACCAGTAAAGCTCTGCAGAACCAATGCACTACAGCATTTGTATTCCCAAAGCCCCACCCCATCTCCTACAAATAACAGCATTCTGTTCACAGGCCCCTAAGGACGAGGGAGTTTACTGGTGTTCACAAATCCTTCAACAGCCACATCTCAATTCCCACCCCCGCATATAACCAACCAAATGCATGCCATGCCTTGATTCTACCTTAAAGTTAACCTGGGACTTATTTGTATTCAAAAAGCCAATACTTAATATCCACTGTGATGAAAAAATGTGCTTTAAAACAAAAACCTCACAAAGCACCCAAACCACAAAGATCTTTAACATTCAAAAACATTACAATCATCTATTTTGAATATGTTTCAGATTAACTGTAGAGCGATGGTATAGAAACCAGGAGACCCGTGAATTCTAGTCCCACTTTAGGCATGAAAGCCAGCTGAGTAATCATGGGCCAGTCACTCTCTTTCAGCCCAACCCACCTCACAGGGTTGTTGTGGGGAAAATAGGAGGAGGAAGGGGTATTAGGCATGTTTACAGCCTTGATTTACTTATAAAATAATAAAAGTGGGATAAAAATAAAATAAATAAACAATGAGCACAACATTGTTATCTTTTAAATACAGGTGGTTTAGGTGTACTAGAAGAACATTTGTAAATACTGAGAAGAAATATTTTCTTCCCACCCCTCCATTTCCCTTCTCACAGTCATTTCAGTTTGTTTAACTAGCACATCATAAGTGTATCACTCACACCCTGAACAGTTGCATGCTAAGAATCCCTTACAACAGGTCTTTTTTTCAATGCCTTCTTGACAGATCTAGGAAAATATTTGGGCATCTTTACAATGCTGAGAATATATTATTTTGTGATGTTCTGTTAAAATGACTGCTAAATAGAAACATGTGCCTTCATAATATGGTTGTCCTACTAGGCACAGCCAATCCCAAACAATCCAATTAGTACAAGATTCTTCAAAGTGGGCAATATTGACCCTCAAGTAGTCAAGGTTATTATGATAGAATAACAGAATAACAGAGTTGGAAGGAACTTTGGAGGTCTTCTAGTCCAACCCTCTGTTCAGACCTATAGCATTCTGGACAAATGAGTGTCCAATCTCTTCTTGAAAACCTCCAATGAAGAAGGTCCCACAACTTTTGGAGGCAAGTTTTTCTATTGATTAATTGTTCTAACTGTCAGGAAATTTCACCTTAGTTCTAGGTTGGTTCTCTCCTTGATTAGTTTTCATTCATTGCTTCTTGTCCTGTCCCTCAGGTGCTTTGTTTGGAGGATAGGTTGACCACCTCTTCTTTGTCTATAGTACTTTATTTGCAGTACTGTTAATTATAGTGGCTTTTATTAAGTTATTTTCATATAATAAATATTGGTTAATAATCCAAAACTCCTTGAAGACATTGATGAGCTGAAGAAGAAGGTGATTCAGCAGAAGAAGACAAAATGCTCCCTGTTTCTCTTATGACTGATAGAACCTAGCACCTCTAGCACCTGTTTACTTTTATCTTTGGGGGGGGGGCAGATGGATATGCTACACTTCCAAACAAAGTGTTGGACTGCAACCGTACCACCCTTCATTTTTTAGGTATATTGCATATCTGCCTGAGGCAGAGGAAATTCTTTTTCTTTAAATTAAAATTTTCGATGAAAACTTTAACTAAAGGCAGGAGCTTTGAGGGAATTAACAGCTCAGACCTTGTGACATCATGCTACTGATCACTGTTGTTGTCAGCCCCATTAAACCCTACTGGCCCGAGGAGCCTAGAACCATCCTAATCCCCTTCCCAACTGGCCCTTGCCCTTTAACACCCTGAAGTAACTTGGCTGGGAATACCCTGGTTTCAGAAAGCAGCAACAGGGTATTTATATAATGCAATCTTTTAGGCCTCAAGGTCCCTGAGGGCCAGCTTAGGCAGCTCAGCTATTCATTTTAAGAAGCTTCACTCATGTCAGTAAAGGTTGTCACTTTAATTTATTGAACAAAGGGTATAAGCCCTGGTCTCACATGCGAACATTTTTCTTCATTTCCTTAATATCTTATTAAGAATGGATGGCCTCCCCCTCCCCCTATCATCCTAAGCCTGAAATGAACATTGACTAATTAAACAGTGCTTATATCCTAGCAAAGGAGGAATAATGACAGATAGCAGTGACCGAGGGCTGGAGTAATGAAGGGCACACAAATAGAATAAAGCTCACGATAAGGCATTAGAAAAAAGAGTGTGAGAGAGAAAATGTAATGTCAAAATGAAAGACTGCTTGGCGTCAGAATAAACCCCGTGGAAAAGGATAGTTCACCCCTGTCAATCTCCTTAAAATTAGAGAGAGGGGTGGGGGAGATAGAACAGGGATAAGCAGCAAATTCTCTGGTTAAAAAAAAATCAGCAACAGTAATTAGGCTTGATTAGAAAGAGGAATATTTGATGGTGACATTTTGGAGTATTAAAAAATAATGAGAAAGCTGATGGGTAAGATAGAAAGTTATTCCTCCCAGCAAACTATGCATTCCACTATCTGCCACAGATAGAATTGTTAGAGGCATCAAGCCTCTGATGTATTTCCCACATTTCCTTGAGAAATATTTCTCTGTGAATTATTTACAAATAGATCCCTCCTCAGGACATATCTAGCAATATCCAGCGGGTCATTTCCTTAATAAGTCCACAATATGGTTTTAGAAGGCTTCAGCAGGGAATGAGTTTGCAAAGATGAACTTTTCATACACAGGAGCCTGTAACTATATGTCCATTCCTCCTTTGCTGACTATTCCTTGCTTGTCAGAAAAGATTTACTGCAATTCAGTTACTCCTTTTTTCCCCTTACAGAAAGAGATCCAATGGGCCATTCTTTTGATAAGTCCACTGTACCATTTTAAAGGGCGTTAGACTCTTAGGCAACCATTTACAAACATATGAAGGAGCTGAGGCACTGGATGGACTAGCTCCACCAACCTAATGATGCTTTCTGTGTCAGCATCCTTCTTGAGCTGATCTATCACATGGAGTATTAGTACCACTTTATAAAGCCTTAGTAAGACCACACTTGGAATACTGCCTCTAGTTTTGGTCACCAAAAAGAGACTCTGTTGATACTTTGAAAGGATTTCAGAGGAAAGCAACAAATATGATATCGGGGACTGGAAGCTAAAATATATGAAGAATGGTTGCCAGGATTGGTATGTCCAGTCTAGTGAAAAGAAGGACTAGTGGTGACATATACTAGCAGTGTTCCAGGCTGCTACAATAAAAGAGGGGCTCAATCTATTTTCCAAAGCACCAGAAGGCAAGACAAGTAACAATGGATGGAAACTAATGAAGGAGAGATCCAACCTAGAACTAAGGAGAAATTTCTTAACAGTGAGAACAATTAATCAGTGAAATAGCTTGCCTTCAGAAATTTTGAGTACTCCATCACTGGAGGCTTTTAAGAAGTGACTGGGCAGCAATTTGTCTGAAATAGTATAGGGTTTCCTGCTTAGTTGGTCCCTTCCAACTGTTATTCTGCAATGATGGGCCTGAAGAGATCCAACTTTTTTGCTTGTGGTTTCCCAACAGATACTGAAATCCATGTTGAGACTGTGCTCATTGAGCCAATCCATATTGGACTCAAGCCAGGGGAACATAGTAAAACCAAGGAATTTTTTTCTGGAATTGAGGTAGCCCCCATGGATTCCTGCAGCCCCTCTATTCATGCATTAATTAATACTAGTCTGGAAATGTTACTTATGTTCCGTTTTAGAGAGCACCAGTACAGGCTTTTTAAAAAGAAGTCCATTGGGCATTTCATTTTCATTTTCTATAGTTCTACCCAGAAGATAAATGTTTGCTATCAGATGAACATTCAGTTTTGAGATCCTACTCTATGTCATCAATCAGAGGCCTTGTCTCTGACAACAAACCGTTCATTGTGGCCTGCCTGGAGCTGTAAAACCAAATGAATGTCAAGCATCTGTGATGTCACAATACCTGCTGGGTGCTCCTGCATTTGCTCTGATGGGGCAGGAATTGCCCAGGCTCAGATGACAAATCAAATTGCTTTCTGGGTGGTTATTTTCCAAGAAAGAAAACATGTGTAGCTTACAGGCCAAGATGTACCTGGAGTAGCTAGACTTTGGTTCTTGCTACTTGGACAATTGTTTGGCCCAAATCGACAAGAAGAATGAAAAAAAGATCATGGTGCCTTAACTGATCTCATTTGTTTTAACAAGAAATGTGAATAATAAAACCTAAGAACATAGTTTTTGGTTATAATAAATGTATCTTTATATATGTGTTCACTTATCAAAAAATCATTGTGGATAAATTATTTACCATAGCAAGTAGTTGCTCCCTCCCTCCCTCCCTCTCTCTCACTCTCTTTCTGATCTCTTTCTCTCATCTCTCATCTATCTATCTATCTATCTATCTATCTATCTATCTATCATCTATCTATCATCTCTGTCTGTCT